>CAMOHE010045916.1:0-20469 GCA_946598075.1 Artocarpus hirsutus | reverse complement strand
TATCCTCTTATATGCGTTATCTTGTAATTGGAAAATTAGAGCGCTCAACCATTTGGATACATAGGTGTAACCGAATGGTATACTGTCTTTAGATAGTGAGTTTTCTGATGGTGAGATAATAGAACGTAAGATAAAAATAATAAAAAAGGTAAGACAGAACTTGTCCTTAAGCCGATTATGGATAATCCTATGGGGAAACGTTACACTATGATATGTCATGGAGACTTAGCTATACGGGCTTCGTAATTCTATAGAGTTCGAGAGTGCAGCTCCAAGCTTTTAGTGGAGTAGCGTTGGAGTTGATAATTATGAAATGTATATTTGGGATATTGGGTTTCATAATTATTAGGAGCTTGAACTATATAGGTCCATTTGGTCCCCTTTGCTAGCTCACAAAATCCTGTAACAAAACAGCGTGCTTTTAAAATAATTGGTGACTTATGTCGATTTATTAGATTGGTTAAAAATTTGAAAGAATCAAATAATTCATGTCTATTTGTCGGTTGCATTAATTTTGTGAACAAAATTAATTCAAGATAAACTTGTTGAATTGGGGTAAGATAATTCTTGTCTGTTTATAGTTGATTTAATTTTGGATAAATTAAATTAAGATAAACTTGTAGAATTATTAAGAATCTATTTATTTTCTTAGAGATTATCTAGATAAAGTTGTTTTAATTAGATAACTTCTCTATTGGGTTATTTGAATTAAAATTGAGACTTTATCCTATAGGATCTCGGGTGAAAAATAAAAGATTCGCGTGATTTTTTTTTCAACAGTTCGGCATGCCGATCCTAAAGTTTGGCATGCCGATCAGGCAGGTTCGGCTTGCCTATGGAAAAGTTCGGCCTGCCTATGTGCGAATTAAAAATCACGCGTTTTCACACATTTTTACGCGTATCTTATCTGATATTGACCCGAATTTGGTTCTGTTTTAAATTTTTGAGACCTTATCTGATAAGGAATGACCCTAGACCCAACCTCTATAAATAGGGAGTGAGTCTAATGAGTTATTGAGATCAATTGAGAGATTAAGAGTGATACTCTACCGGTGAGAATCTGAAACTTCCTGAGAGCTCTTGTTCATAAATTACGAACACTAGCTTTGGGTTCTCTCAATTGGTTGGAAGGAGAGTCACCTTGAGGAAGAGTTGTACGTGTGAGCTCACACTCATTCCGATCGTGGATAGAGAATAGCAAAGAAGACCAGTTGGTTGAGGCTTTTCTGGAACGTTACTTCTCTACACAAATTTCAGAAGCTTTTCAACGAATACAAGGTTAGTAAGATCAAGTTAATTTATACATATAGCATGTCAAACTTGTGTTTTGAAAAATACTCTGATTTAAAAAATTTTAAAATTTCGCTGTGTATTATTTTTCCAACATTTAGGAGTAGTGATATCCTCTTATATGCATTATCCTACAATTAGAAAACTGAAGTGTTTAACCATTCAGATACATAGGTGTAACCGAATAGTATACTGTCTTTGGATGGTAAGTTTTCCAATGGTGAGATAATGGAACGTAAGATAAAAATAATTGAGAAAGTAAGACAAAACTTGTCCTTAAACTAATTATGGATAATCCTATAGGGATAAGATACACTATAATATGTCATGGAGACTTAGCTATATAGGCTTTGTAATTCTATATTGTTCGAGAGTACAGTTCCAACCTTTTAGTAGAGTAGCGTTGGAGTTGAAATTATGAAATGTATATCCGGGATATTGGGTTTCATAATTATTAGGTGCTTGAACTATATAGGTCCATTTGGTCCCCTTTGTTAGCTCACAAAATCCTATAACGATATGGCGTGCTTTTTTAATAATTGGTGACTTGTAGCAAATTTATCATATTGGCTGTAATTTGATAAAATCAAATAATTCATGTTTGTTTATCGGTTGAATTAATTTTTGTGATAAAATTAACTTAAGATAAACTTGTTGAATTATTGGGATCGAATAATTCTTGTCTGTTTATTAGTTGATTTAATTTTGAATAAATTAAATCAAGATAAACTTGTAAAATTATCAGGAATTCATTTATTTTCCTAGAGATTATCTAGACAAAGTTGTTTTGATTAGATAACTTTTCTATTGGGTTATCTGAATTAAAACTGAGACTTTATCCTATAGAATCTTGGGTGGAAAATAAAAGATTCGTTGAGATTTTTATCGACAGTTCGGCCTGTCGATGGGGCAAGTTCGGCATGCCGATTAGACAGATCAATATGCCGACCGCGTGATAAAAAGATCACGTGTTTTCATACAGATTTCATCAAATATTAATCCAAATGTGATCTTGATTCAAATTTTGAGGCATTAGCTGATAAGGAGTGATTCTTGAGCCCAATCTCTATAAAAGGGGAGTGAGTTTCATTATCATTTAGATCAATTGAAAGATTAAGAGTGAAACTTTGTTGGTGAGATTTTGAAAACTCCCTGAGAGCTCTTGTTCACAAATCACGAACATTAGCTTTGGATTCTCTTAATTGGTTGGAAGGAGAGTCACTTGGTGGAAAAGCTGTACGTGTGAGCCCACACTCATTTCGATCATGGATAGAGAATAGCATTAAGCTAGTTGGTTGAGGTCTTTCTAGAACGTTACTTCTCTTCACTGATTGAGGAAGCTTTTCGGCATTTGCAAGGTTAATAAGATCTGGTTAATTTATGCATATAGCGTGTCAAACTTGTATTTTGAAAAATACTCTAATTTAAAAATTTTTTAAGTTTCACTGCGTACTATTTTTCCAACAGTGATGATATATTAGATTGGGACAAAAGTTGAATTGATTTGATTAATAATTTCATTTGTTTAATCATTTCACTTTTGGACAATCATATGTGTGATGTCTTAATCCTAAATGGAACAAAGGGCCTGTATTCTTGACTTGTGTATTTTGATGTACCAAATGGTAATATCCTAATTTGCTGATTGTATGCATACCAGTATGTTAAAGGCATGGCTCTTGATTGATATAGGCCTATTGTTCATAGATATAGAATTCATAGCTCTTTGGTAAAGTTAATGATTTTCTTTTATAGACATTATCCTGTAATTTGAAGATAGGAGTGCTCAACCATTTGGATATATGGGTGTAAACTAATAGTATACTATTTATGAATAGTAAGTATTTCAATGGTAAGATAATAGAACATAAGATAAAAATAATTAAAAAGGTAAAATGGAATTTATCTTTAAGCCAATTATGAATATTCTATAAGGATGTTACATATTATGATATGTCATAGACGATAAGCTTATTGGAGCTTTGTAATTTTATATAGTTCGAGAGTGCAGCTCTATGCTTTTAGTAAAGTAGCGTTAGAGTTGATAATTCTAAAATATGTATATAGGATATGTTATTTTATATTTATAGGAGCTTGATCTATATATTTCCATCAGGTCCCTTTTGCTAGTACATAATAATTCCAGCAATGACACGACATGTTTTTCCTATATATTGATGACTTTTGTTAATTATTAGATTGACTGAAATTTGATAAGAGTGGATTTAATAATTCATGTTAGTTTATTGGTTAAATTAATTTTGTGAAATTAATTCAAGATAAACATGTTGAATTATTTATTTAATATTTTATTTGATATAGGATTATCTGTCTATAATAGTTTTAATCAGATAATTTCTCTGTTGGGTTATTTTAATTAAAATTGAAGCTCTATCTAAGATTTTTGTGTGAAAAAAGATATTCAAAGATTTATAAATTATCGTTTGGTCGGTAGGCGGGTGGAGCTTGTTCGACAGGCCGATCTCCAAGATTGGTATGCCAAACATGCGATAATCAAGTTATGTGTTTTTTGTCAGAAGTTGATCTAGACTCAAATTTTGAAGTCTAATATGATAAGACTAACCCTAAATTTGACCACTCTATAAAGGGAACTATTTTTTATTTTTCCTTAGATCATTTGAGAAGCAAAGAGTGAGTATTCTAGTAAGAGAAACTTTCAAAATCCAGGAGAGTTATTATTCAACATCATAAATCTTAGCTCCAGGTATTCTTAAGTGATTGGAAGGAGAGTCATCGAAGGAAAGACTGTACGACATACAACTGCCTACACTCTGATCGTGAAGAGAGAATAACAAGGAAGGCCAGGTGGTTGAGATTCTTCGTGGTTGGGGTTTTTCCGGAATGTTTTTTTCTACTTAGTTTTTTTTGCTATCTTCGGTATATAAGGTATGTAAGATCTGTTATTAATTCGTATACTTAGTATGTTAGACTTGTTATTTGGAAAAGACTTTGAGTTAAAATTTTAAAATTACGCTGCGTATCATTTTTCCAACACATGAAACTTGTTGACACTTTGTATATATGCCAAGGATAAAAGACGGTTTGTTTTGTAGTGTGTTGTGGTACTGGTCAGTTTTATTTGCTAAAATTAAGGGGCAGTTGGCATTAGCTGCGTTCTAAACCAATGTTTGCAACAAGCACTTCTTATGAATTTTTATTACCTTTTTATAATGAAAAGCTATATCCGTAGGTCACAAACAAGTTACTCACCAAAATCATATGTAACAAAATTCTTGAGTTAAATGCTCAGTAATTTTCAAAATATTTTTTACTTGACTATCGAATTCATTGCAACTCTCAGATTTACATTAAATGACTGATAAAAATTGTATCTATTAAAAATGTAATTATAAAAACCGCACTCATGTTTGTATATTTAAAATGGTTTCTAAATCTAATCAATTTAAAAAAAAAAAGAATAAAAGAAACAAGTTAAAAAGTACTAACGTAAATTATAAAAATAATAAGAAATTAAGAAAAATATTATGATGAAGTTTTATAATAGGGTGAAAGAGTGAATTAGCATATTCAAGGTGTGGAAAAAAAAAATTATAGCACATATTTTTTTGGTGAAAAAAATAACATAATTTGTTTTAAAATTCAGAAAATGTCCCCTCGACTCTAAAATTCACAAAATCGTCTCTACCATCGGATCCTTATCGCTGCAGTCACCAGTCGCTAGAGTTGTCTTTTGCTTTCCTCTCTTTCTCCATAAGATGTCAGCGTCACTGGGTCATCGCCGTCGCCATCGCACGGCCGAACATAGACGATGCTGGAAATTTCTTCTCGAAGACGACGAATGCCGACTACTTGCATGAAGGCAGGAGGTTTCTTTACAAAGGTGACAAGGCCCGACAACTGGACTGACGATACACCCTCACAAAGATTGCGGTGTCATTGGCAGCCATGAGATCGCGATGCTTATCGCATGCACTTCTACGGTCATGTGCAAACTTGCCTCTGTCGCCATCTAGACTGGAGCTCGCCATTGCCGTCTAAATCTTGCCGCAGCGTCATTATCACCGGAGAAAGGGATGGAGGAGAGTCTTAATTTAGTGTTAGAGTTAGGGTATATTAGGGCTTATTTTGGGGCATTGGGCTTAGAAAGTGGGGATCATTGAATACAGGCTAAAATTCCAAAACTACATGCTCAGAACAATTTAAAAAAATCTAAAATATGCTATGTGTTAACAAGCTAATTAATTATGTAATTTTCTTTCATTAGTTTCAACAATTTGTTATTTTGTACAAATTCTCTTTATAAGGGTAATATGCAAGAGTGTTGTAATTATAATTAAGAGGTAAAATAGCAGCTTGTTGTTATCTTTTAGCTTTACAAGGAAGTGAGTTGACATGAGGAGCCTTGTTAAGTGTTTAGCTTTTTACAAGGAAGTAAGTTGACATGAGGTGCTTTGTTAAGTGTCTCTAAAACTTAAAGCCTCTAGTTTCAAATCCTTAGAACTTAAAACTTTTGCCGCATACCTTTTGTTTAATGAATTTGATGTGAATATTTAAAATTACACCCTTTTTCTAAATAAATATAAAATTAAAATTTTCTAATAAAAATTAAAAACAAAAGAACGCAAAGCAACATAAAATAAAATAAAATAAAATAAAATCATAGAACGTGAAACTTGAAAGGAGAGAGAGGGAGAGTCTACTCGCCCAATCTCCAGCTTAATATTTGAATGTTTTAATGGATTCCATGACGAAACTTTGTTAAATTCTGTCCACTTTGTTTCAAAAAGCTTTGCATTTCAAATAAAAATATTGACGGTAGGGATTTTAAAGTATATTGAATTCTTAATTAATTTGTTTTTTGCTTTAAATTTTGTTTACAACATAATTGTTTTAGGTTAATTTTTCAGTCTTTGTAGTTTATTTCAAAAAAAAAAAAAAATAAATGATTTTTTGTATTTTGGTAATCAGATTTTGCATTTCTCAAAGCTTCAGAGAAGGGGTTGAAGATGATGTAGAGATCTCTATTGCTCGTGGTAGAGATCGCTACAATATAGTAGAGATACGATACAGTAGAGTTCTATTGCTTCCGGTGAAGAAAATTGCTTTGCAATAGAGATATATTGTGAAAAGGAGAAGTGGAGATTCTACTTTAAAGACAAAAGTAGAGCTTAAATGAGTAGTAGTATTCCACTATGAAAGATATAATAAAACTTGATAGTGATTTTGATTGTTTTTACGTGTTTTATACCATTTAGTTAGTCTTCATTTTCTCTATTGTGAAATCAATAAGAAAGGTCAAAGGCGTAATAGAAATATATGAAAATATGGTAGAGCATATTAGAGATTTTTCGTGTAATTATTTTTGGTTTTTGGCTATAATGTTTGTTTGTTTGTTTTTTTGTTTTTGTTTTGCATGATTTATTCTCATTTTCAAACATCTTTGCTTATTCAAATTGTCTCTCTAATTGTTCAACATATTTTTAATTATTATCTTTGGGCAATGACTCACACAATAATTATAGTTTATTATGATAGAGAGTGGAAGGAAGAGAAATGCTCATATTAATAAGTTAAGAGGAAGAATGATAAGCCTGTTTCTTATATTATTGATGTGGATGTTATATTTGCATATTTGGTCAAAAAATTCCACCTAAAGCTTAGAGTAGATCTGAGTAAGACCAGTAGAAGTCGAGTTACCCATTCATAGTATCACCATTCAGAGTGAGACTATTGACTAAGACATAACAAGTTATAAAAATAAAAAGGGTTTATTTTCATTTTTATACCCCATATTTTTTAGGTTGTAAAAAATTATATCTTATATTTTGAGCTATAACACTTTTACATCATTGCATTTTAAATTCATATCAAATTTTTACATTTTTTAGATCAAAATTTGATTTTGATTGTATAAAATATTTAAATGTCTTTCATATTTTGGAAATTTTAGTTTTTTTCTCTTTTTTTTTTATATATTTCTTAGTTTTTCTTTAATGGTATTTAGGTCTTTTTTTAGTCAAAATTAAGTGTTGATTGAGGAATAGTAAGAAAGTGCATGGATTCAATTTGAAAATATAAATATGATAAAAAGTTCAAAATACAAAATATAAAGCTTTAATAACCTTAAAAGACACGGTAAAAAAATGAAAATAACCAAATAAAAATAACATATAAAATTGATTACTCTACTGCATAGTAGAGATTCTTTACTCCCCTGTAAAGACCTTTAATATTCAGCTCTACCACTAGTAGAGTGTCTTTATTGGGTAGTAGAGATTATTTAAAGGGCTATTTGCTTTTTTATACTCTCTATTTTAGGTTTATTCAAATACTATATTTTTAATATTTTGGATCTCATCGAATTTATACCTTCAAATTAGATTTAATATAGAAATTTATATTTTTGTTAATCAATATTCAATTTTAACCTAATATATTGCTAATAACATCCTCAAATTCAAAAATAAAAGTCTTTGCAAATTTAAAAAAAATTTTAAATTAAGGTTTTTGACTTCAAAAATGTATAGAATACACTAAAAAAAGGTATTTTGTGTGTTTTTGCTTTTGTTTTCTTTTCATTATTTGAAAGTTTTAAATTTTTCTCTATTTTAATTAAGGATGATTTGGTCATTTTAAATGTCAAAACAACTACTGACTAAAGTATACTTTTATTTATTAAATCTAATCTGAAAGTATACAATGACAAAGGCCGAACTTTTGATCAGTGGACGCACCATATAGAAAATTAAAAATAGAATTTTATTGAATGAAGATATTTACTATGCATTTCAATGACTAAGTGGGGCATAATTATAATTTTTTTATAAAATAAGGTACAACAACATATTTATTATTCTATTCTTCTTTGGGCATGGTTGAATTTTTTTTTTTTTTCAAAACAGGGGCATAATTAAAATTTTAAACTACAAAATAAGAGTAAAACTTCAAATTTTGAAAAATGAGTGGGGGCATGCGCCCCCACTCACTTAAAGATAGCACTGCCAATGAAGGTATACATCAATGATATTAAAAATCAAAGGTATAAGTTTTGAATTAAATTAAAATAGACGGTATAAAAAGATAAATATTCCTTTTTTAAATTTAATTGAACAAGGTTATCAAGTTAGAAAAAAATGTTTTTAACCTTAGTAATTAATGCTTTGATGATAAAAAAAAAGTTTAAAAGTTTAGTAAGTTAGAAAAATCTATCATCTTACTTGCTAGTTTTGTTTGATAAAGTTCACTATGTAAGAAACATTAATGTGGCACCTTAGACACTAGCACTTTAAGTATTTTATATTTCTAGCCGAAAAAATCAATAAGACATAAATTTTTAGGTATTTATATAAAAATTTAATTAAGAAAGTTTACCAAGTTATAAAAATAAATGTCACATAAAATTGAATTATTCTACTGCACAGTAGAGATTTTTTATTTCCTGCTAGAGACCTTTAATTTTCAACTTCACCAGCGGTTGGTTTCTCTACTAGACAATAGAAATTGTTAAAAATTTAATTAGAAAAGATGACAATTTATGAAATCCATTTTAAATCTTAAAAATTGATTCTCTAATAAAAAAATAGCTATTTAGTATATAAAAATCAATTTAAACCTTATTGTTTCAAAATTTACTATGTAAGAAACTTTAATCTATTCTTGAGTAAAGATTCGCTACACTGCAATAAAGAACTTTTTATTTTCAATTCTACCGTCAATGGAGGGTCTCTACCGGTAGTTGAGATCCTAAAAAAATTGACAACCACCCTTGTTTACACCTTATAAAATTGCAATATATATGTTTACCACAATATTTCTCACGTATTGAGTTGATAAAGATTTATCACATATAATAAATTGAACAATTGGCACAATTATTTAGTATCAATTCAAATGCTTACTAAAAAATAAAAATAATTTTTAAGGGTCACAAATTTTTAAAAAAAGTCAGTAGTCATTTTTGGTCTAAAGAACGAAATGTATACGTTTTCCATCCCCAATAACGGCCGTCAAATAAAGAAACGTTATCAATTATCATTATGTGATCCATGTTGATGCAAGTATTGGGTTCTACGTCCCTTAAGATGCCTTAAAGAAACAAAAGAAGAGCAATCATTTTCTTAGCTAGGGCCGGCAATACGGGTTGAGACACGACGACACGACATGAATTTGACATGATTTTTCGCGGGTTAGTGTCGGAAAATTTGACCACAAGTCATTTTAGTGTCGACCCGAAACTGACCCGTCAAAAAACAGGTCGTATTCGGGTCAACCCGTTTGACACGAAAATGACCTGTTTCTGACCCGTATTTAATTAATTAAATTTTAAAAAATTAATATTATTTCATATATATGATATAAGCCCTTAAAAATCAAACCACGCTTCTCTTATCACTCATCTTCTTATAGAAGTGGTATAAAACTCTTCTAATTTTATTTATTTTTAATATTATATATATTAATGTAGGCGGGTCACAGTTGGGTTACGGGTCACAATCAGGTTACAGGTAAAAAACGAATCGAAAACGGGTCGCGGGTCGTATTTTTTGACACTGTGCATAAGAAAAGGGTTGACACGGGTCGTGTTCGTGTCAACCTGTATCAAAAAGGGTCGTGTTTGGGTTGAGAAATCTCAACTGTTTCGTGTTACGGGTCGGGTTAGTGTCGACCTATTTTTGTAAAAATTTAACTCCAATCCGACACGAACCCGACCCGCCAACCCGTTTTGCCACCCCTAGTCTTATCATGGTGTTCCGTACTTGACTCCATTTTCAAATGCGTTACCAAAGACTAGCAATATAAACTCTCTGCTGCCGAAATACTCAAATCTGTGGCAGGTTTCTTCTCCCTTTTTTTTTTATTTCTCTAATTTCTTACTCTTTTTTTTTTCACTAAGTTGAGCCCTGTTATAGTAGCAAACTCCTCTATCGAGGATCGCTTCAGCGTTCCTTGTATTATTAACCACACTTCTTCGTTCTTATTGACTTCAATTTGTAGTAAAATAAATAACATCAAGAGTTGGCTCTAATATTGATAGTGGTCAAGAACGTCAAGGAGCTAACCAAATTGAGTCTGTCGAAAATGATCTAGCTCATGTGCGTTCACGTTCTTTTTTATTTTATCACAATAATGCTTAAATCAAGATCTTATGCTAATTTTGCACGGAAAGTACTCTTCTTCTGCTAAAATCAATTTTAATGATTCAATATCTTTGGCTTGCAAGCCAAATGAAAAAAAAAAAAAAATAGCTGCAAAAAAATTGAAAAAACAAAAAAAATTATAAAATCAATAATAATGATCGTCATTACAACTACATTTTAAGATAACATCATACCAGGATGACGATAGGTTGTACTACCGGCTTTTGCATCTCGTTTTACATCCTCTTTTTTATCTATAGAATTCTCTTCTTTATTTGTGGAGCCTTCCTCTCTCTTGTGTGTGGAGGATTTCTCTCTCTCGTCTTTAGAACCCTCCTCTACTAGTTGAAAAAATAGTACGTAGCGAAATTTTAAATTTTTTATACCAAAGTATTTTCCAAAACGTAAGTTTGACAAGCTATGATTTAGACCGTCATCTTAAGAATCGTGTCCTCTATATAATATGTCCATCATATACCCAATTCTTAAAAGTTTAGACCGACATTCTTGGACTTTTGTTTGCTTATCATACATTCAACAAATATGAATGTAAAGAGGACAAGATTTGGTATATAAATAATAAATAAATTCTTTATTAATAAAAATGTCTCCAAACAACTCCTTAGGGCGTATATGTCCAACAATCTCCTACTTGCACTAAGTGAGTAAGTATGACAAATCTCGTATCCTCGTAGCTTCCACATGCCTCTCGAAGACTCTCCCAACAAGTGTCTTCGTGAATAGATCAACTACATTGTCCTCTGATGTGATTTTGCACACAGCGAATGCCCGCCTTCTATGAAGTCCTTTATCACATGATACTTCCGATCAATATGCTTACTCTTCTTATAAAATCTTGGTTTCTTAGCATTAGCTACTGTCGCACTATTATCATAGTACAACAATACTGCCTTATCCAAACCAAGAACTACCTCAAGATCCCCAAGGAACTTGTGGAGCCACATTGCTTTTTTTGAAGCATCACTAGCTGCTACATACTCGGCCTCTATCATTGAATCTAAAGTACAATCACGCTTCACACTTCTCAAACTAATGGCCCGCTACCCAGAGTAAACATAAAACTAGAAGTCAATCTCATCAAACCCAAACAGGATTGGAAATCCGAATCAATATTTCTTAGAGGAGTTAAGTTCTCATCAAAATACACAAGCATATACCCTCGAGATCTTCTCAAGTACTTAAAAATATGCTTGACCGCAACCTAATGGTTCAGTCCTGGATCCGCTTGAAATCGACTTTAAATCTCGACTGCATAACAAACAATCGATCGTGTGCAAAGCATGGCATACATGAGACTACCCACTGCCTAAGCATAAGGCGCCTTCTTCATGTATTCTCTTTCTTCCTTAGACTTTGGAGAGTCTTTCTTAGAAAGAGTAATTCCAGACCTAGATAGTTGCCCACCATTTTTGGAATCCTACATTGCAAACCTCCTGAGAATCTTATCTATGCAGCTAGCTTGGAACAAAGCTATCATCCTATTCTTTCTATCCCAAAATATCTACATACCAAGAACAAAATTAGGCTCAACCAAGTCCTTCATGTCAAACTGCTTGGTCAACCATAATTTGACTGATGACAACACCCCAATATCATTGCCAATTAGCAGAATATCATCTACATAAAGCAATAGAAAAACCACCTTCCCATCCTTAATGTGTTTGTATAGACAAGTTTCATCCACATTTTGTGCAAACCCATAAGTCTTGATCACTTAATCAAATCTTATGTTCCAAGAACGGGAAGCCTGCTTAAGTCCATATATTGACTTTAGTAGCTTACAAACCTTACCTTCTTGACCCTTGACCTTAAACCCATTTAGTTGTTTCATATAAATGGACTCATCAAGATAGCCATTTAAGAAAGCCACCTGGACATCCATCTGCCAAATCTCGTCATCGAGTGCAGCAGTTATGGACAAGAGAATCTAGATGGACTTAAGCATAGCTACAGCCAAAAAGGATTCCTCGTAATTGATTCCTTCCTTTTGCGTGTATCCCTTAGCTACCAGTCTAGCCTTAAAGATTTCAACCTTTCCATCCACTTCCCTTTTCCTCTTGTAGATCCACTTACACCCTATGAATTTTTCCTCTTTAGGAAGATCCACAAGCTCCTAGACCCGATTAATCTCCATAGACTTCATTTCTATGTTCATGGCCTTTGTCTAGATTTTTGAATCAACATCCTCTATAGCCTCTACGTAAGTGTAAGGATCCCTATTATGTTTATCCAATTCAGCCAAGTAGGCCTCACTATTGAACATATATCTCTTGGGTTGACGCCCAATCCTCTTACTACGCCAAAGCCCCTTAGGTCGTTGTTTGGGTTCATTTGTTTTTTCTATACTGATTAGGACGGTTTCATTCAAAACCCCCGGAGTGATTGAATCACTTGTCAACTCCTTAAGCACCACTTTGCTTTAAGGCTTAAAGTCGTCCATGTAACTTTCCACAAGGAAAGTTGTATTAGTTAAAACCATGACTTTACTTTCCTTTGGGTTATAGAAATAACCCCCTTTAGTCCCTTTTTGATATCCTACAAGCACACAAACTTCTGAACGTGTTTCCAACTTATTTGCATCCCTAAACAGGACATGAGCCAAATATCTCCAAATGCAAATTGGTTTAAAGAAGTCTTATTCCCCATCCACAACTCATGAGGAGTTTTAGGGACTGATTTTGAAGGCACATTGTTCAAAAGATAACATGCGGTTTATAGTGGATATCGCCAAAAGGATAAAGGCAATGATTAATAGCTCATCATGGACCTGACTATGTCCAACAAAGTCCTATTCCTTCTTTCCACTATGACATTCTATTGTGGAGTGCCTGACGTAGTCAAATGGGGTAAAATCCCATTATCTAATAAGTGTCCCAAGAACTTATCAGAAATGTATTTACCACCTCGATCGGATCGAAGTGCCTTTATGGGTCTGCCTAGTTACTTTTTCACTTCAACCCAAAACTCCCTAAACTTGTCATAAGTTTCACTTTTGTGGTGCATCAGGTACACATACTCATACCTTGAGTAGTCATCAATAAAAGTGACAAAGTACTCATACTCTCCTCGTGTCCGAATGTTCATCGGTCCACAAACATAACTATACACAAGTTCCAGAACCCCTTCAGCCCTATTGCTCTTAGACCCAAATGGTCTTTTGGTCATTTTACGCTCTAAACAAGATTCATATTGTGGTATAGATTCTACCTTTAAGTCACTCAAAGGTCCATCCCTTACCAACCTTTGAATCCTATTCATGTTAATATGACCAAGTCATAAATGCCAAAGATAAGTCTTATTAGAGTGAGAAGTTTTCAGTCTTTTAGAGTTATTATCAGTCATTTTAGCATTAAGCAGTAAGTCCATTTTAGGTTTGATAAAAAAATAGATTATTTTGCATCCATCCAGAATAAATACAAGATTTGTTTTTACACATCACCACTTTATTAAAAGAAACCAAACAAGCTACAGAAATTAAATTCCTTTTAAATTTAGGAACATAAAAATAATCTCGCAAAATTAAAATTCTATAATTATCAAAATGAAGATAGTCATCTCCTACTACTTTAGCTAAGACCAAGGATCCATCACCCATCCAAAGCCTGAAGTCTTCATGCAGCTAACTTCTCATTTCTTTGAACCCCTACAAAGAAACACAAACATGATTAGTTGTTTCAGAATCTATGACCCAAGTATCACTGGATTCCTCAACCAAACAAATTTTTAAATATGAAAGATCACACCTACCTCCTCGGGAAAGGAAGTCCTTGCAATTCTTTTTTATGTACACGACCTTCTCGCAGAAAAAACACTTTAGCTTCTTTAGGTTCTTCTTCTTCTTCTTCTTTATATTGTTGTTTACAGGAATAGAAAACTTGCCATTCTTGGCCCGTTGCTTCTTTCCATTCCTAGGGTTAGGATTGGAACTAGACGTAGCCTCCAAGTTGGCCTCATCACTAGTGGAGACTCCCTGATCAAAAGTTTGAGCTCCTATAACTGTTTCATCAACTCCGTCAAGGTCATATCTCATCTATTGCTCAAATTAAATGTAGCTCTAAATGGAATAAATTCCTTAGATAGAGTCTTAAAGACCATAGTCATTTGAGTTTCAACATCGATGTCAGCTTCATTGGTCTGAGCCTCAGCAACGTAACCCATGACTAACATCATATACTCCTTTACAAACATCCCTAGTCTCTGCTTGTAGTTCAAGAGTTTCTAAAGCACACCTTTCCTCTTTGTTAAGGTTTGGCCTCTAAACATGTCTTCAAGATTATCCAAGATCTACCTAACAGTCTCATAATCCTCATGTTGAGCCTGCAGCACGTTATTCATACTGACCATAACATAGCAACGGGCCTGATCATTAGCATCTTTCCAGTGATCATACACTTGGATTTGCTCATTAGTGGAATCTCCCATAGGTTTGGGAGGATACGGAGTTGTTAGCACAAATTTGAGTTTCTTAAAGGAAAGGACGATATTTAGGTTCTGTTTCTAATCATTATAATTCTCTCCGGTTAATTGGTTTTTGTCAAGTATCGATGATAAAGCATTTTTAGACATTTTTAATCTACAATAAAGAATCATATACCAAACATAAACAAACATATCATAATAGTTTAGTAAGATAACATAATCACATATAGCATACAAATGTGTTTATGTGTCAAAACCTTGAAAATACCATAACCTTACAACGATAATTCCCAACTTAGAATTCAACAAGCTCCTAGGAGAGTCTTGCCAAATTCAATCAGGAACACGGATCCCCTCTTGATTAATATATGTCGTCCAAAACCCGTATGATCTAGCATATATTTATAATCGTTTCTTTAGCCATTAATTTTATTAACAAAGCTACTAGGGAAGATTAATAATAAAATTAACATAAACGTATAACAATCGTTTCAATGTTTTATCCATGATTTGTAATCACCACTTAGGGGTGTGCAACCATAAATCATGCCAAAATACCTTATCCTTTAGAAATCTAACCCGGTACATGATGACGTCCCTTCCTAGGGGTCGGAACCACCATGTGCTACTTGTGGACCAATGATGAAGGCCATAGATTCTCTCTTTGAAAACCTTCTCCCACTTAATCTTTTGAAATTAAGGTTTTATTTTATAAACATGCATGAACAATTTTTAATTGAGCGGCACTCCCTATTCTATATAACATGTTATCAATAAACATGGTAAATCATATTATAATACAGACAAGCAAAGTAATCATAAAAAGCCACAAGCAAAATAATAATAAATAACCATAATGTTATGGTTCCACCCTAGAGAAAAGAAAATAAAGATTACAAGAGAACAATCTAAGCATATTATCGATTCTTCATCCTTGAATCTTCAAATTATATACTTCTTCATGTAATGTCCATATTCTAGTCTTCAATCCCACATAGATCAAATACTTTATATTTTCGGTAATATCCAAATTTAATGTTTCTCAGAATTGTCCTAAAAATAAAATTAAAACTGCACCAAAAATGCACCTTTTCTTGAAAAATCATAGCTCTTTGTCGGCATGCCGATTTGTATGATCGGCTTGCAAGTCATGACCCTTCGACCTGTCGAACCTCACAGTCTGGCCTACCGGTCATGACATATCAACCTGTCAAACTAGAAAGTTTGGCCTGTTGCCAAAGTCATTAAATTTTTGCCCCATGGATGGCTTGTCGATCCTAGAGGTTCAGCCTGTTGATCTGCGACCATCAGCTTGTCGAACATAAGGGTTCGGCCCGCCGAACGAGCAGAAATCACAGCATCCAAAAAATACATCTTTTATGTAGTTTTTCAATTTTATTTTCAAAAATTCAAAAACATAAAATTAGAGACTCAGGAAATACCTAGGAACGTTATCATCTATCTTCTAGATCCGTCTTCTCTGAACAATTATTTAATTACAAAATTCTTACAAATTTAAAATTAAATAATAATTCCTAAACGGAGATGATAGTTCGCCATCTAATTACATGAAAGACCTAGATACACATTCTAACCTATAAGAAAACATAACCGGCATAAATTAATTAACTAATAAATAATTAAATAATAATTTAATCAACCATAATTAATTAATAAACATGCACCATATAATCCACGACAACTTATAAATATATAGAAACCCTAGAGTGCCATCTATCTAAAAATTAAATTCAAAAATAGGAGAGATCAAGATCGCATAATTTATACATATAGCATGATCACAAACTTGTAAATTTACGTAAAAACCATGGCTTTGATACCAATTGCTGGAAAAATGGTATGCAATAGAATTTTAAAATTTTTATATCAGAGTATTTTCTAAAACAAAAGTTTCACATGCTATACGCTTAAATTAACTAAATCTCACTGACCATGTTTTGCCAAAAAGCTCCACAATCCATGAAGGGAAGTAATATTCTAGAAGAACTTCAACCAACTAGTCTTATTTGCTATTCTCTATCCACGATCGGTGTGTGTATGTGGGGGCATACTCGTATAGATCTTCCACTAGGCGACTCTCCTTCTAACCAATTGAAAAAACCCAAACCTATAGTTCGTGATGCGTGAACAATAGCTCACAAGGAGTTTCAGAGTCTCACCAGCAGAGTCTCACTCTTAATCTCTCAATTGATCTAAATAGCAATTAGTCTCAGTCCCCCATTTGTAGAGGTTGGGCCCAAGAGTCAGTCCTTATCTGATAAGACCTTAAAAATTTGAATCAGATTAAAAATCTACGTGAAAATGCATGATCTATTTATTGCTCGGTCAGCAGACTGAATTTACAGATCCGCTTATCAAACTTACTCCATCGATAGGCCAAACTTATGATTTTTGATCCTTGCGAATCTTTATTTTTCCAACCGAGATTCTTAAGATAGAGACTTAGTTTTAATTCAAATAACTAAACAGAGAAGTTATCTGATTAAAACAGTCATATCTAGATAATCTCTAGGAAATAAATATTCTTGATAATTCAAGAAGTTTATCTTGAATTAATTTATTCAAAATTAATCCAACCGATAAACAGACATGAATTATCTAATCCTGATGATTCAACAAGTTTCTCTTGAATTAATTTTTACAAAATTAATTCAACCGATAAACAAACATGAATTATCTGATCCTATCAAATTTTCAGCCAATCTGATAATTTAATACAAGTCACCAATATAGGTTTTTTTATGAGCTAGTAAAGGGGACCTAATGGGCATATATAGTTTAAGCTCCTGATAATTATGAAACCCAATATCCTAGATATACATGTCATAATTATCAACTCTAATGCTACTCCACTAAAAGCTTAAAGCTGCACTCTCGAACTATATAGAATTATGAAGCCCATATAGCTAAGTCTCCATGACATATCCTAATGTGTTGTATCCCCATAGGATTATCCATAATCGGCTTAAGGATAAATTCTGTCTTACCTTCCTAATTATTTTTATCTTATGTTCTATTATCTCGCCATCGAAAAACTTACCATCCAAAGCCGGTATACCATTCGGTTACACCTATGTACCCAAATGGTTGAGTGCTCTAATTTTTAAATTATAGGATAACGCATATAAGAGGATATCAACTACTCCTGAAGAGGAGCTATGGATTCCATATCTATGAATAACAGGTCTACGCTATCAAGAGTCATGCCTCTAATGTATTGAGATGCGTACCAATATAAAATGTGGATGTCACCCTTTGGTACATCAAAAGACATGAGTCAAGACAACGAGCCCACATTCATCTCAGAATTAAGATACAACACATATGATTGTCTAAAATGAATTGATTTGCTTAGACAGAATTATTAATCTAAAACAATTTACTTTATGTCATGATCCAACACATCGTCACCTATGACAATGCACCAATGTTTATATTTGTGGAGTCCACCTCCAATGGCCAAGACAAACCATCTCCCGATAGGGATATAGACAACATAACAATCTTTGCATGAATAAAGCACCTAACTTTATTCTTTCGATTGCGGATTTTATGATTTAGACTGTCACCTTAAGAATTGTGTCTTTCGTATAATCTATCCATCATATGTCTAATTCTTTATGGTTTAGACCAACAGTCTCGGACTTTTATTTGCTTATCATACATTCAATAAATATGAAGGTAAAGAGACAAGATTTAGTATATAAATAATAAATAAATTCTTTATTGATAAAAATGTCTCCAAAAACATATTACATTTTTACTCCTTAGGGTATGCATGTCTAACACTACCTCATTAGTAAAACCCTTTTGTACATTTGTGGAATTCTCCTCTCCCTTGTTCGTGGCATTCACATCCTGATAGATTGCGTTGCCACCGGTGCCTTTCTTCAACGAGTGGGCAACTCGCTTCTGATTATTTAGTTCTTGCCGTTGATTTTTTACTTGGCCTACTTCAAAGTTTTGAGGGAAAAAAAAATAGAGACAAAAATAATTAAAATAACTAGTCTTGTTGTGTTTCACGCAAATTTATGTATTATACATTCATGTTTGAACTAGAAATCATGGAACAAATCAAGTTATGTTATCCCACTATGAATATTAAGATAAATAATAAACCAGAACCATTTAATTCCTCTTAAGATTATTTACCATAGAGTTTTTCATTATTGAATTATAAACGAGTATATTGCAGTTGTTTTCTAATTTATGTTGCGTAAAGGGTCCATATAATTTTCAATTTGTGAATTTTTAAACCTAGAATTTTCTTTTAATTGATCGCACATTGAGAACAAGTATCTCAAAAAAGTTTTCTAAAGATAATAAGGCTAGTCTAGTACTAGTACAGGAAGACGTTCCATTTTCTAAAGTAATAGCCGATAGAATAATGTGACATTCGACCAAAAGAAACCAAGATGAACTTCATGAACAAACATTTAATTATCGTTTGGCTCTTTTAGACTCGTTGGCCTCAGACGAAGTATTAACTTGCTAAAAATCTTAGAACTTCAATGATCAAACATATATCTGAAACAAAATTGAAAAATAATGATCAATTTAGTTGGGATAATATTTTGTTTGATTTCATTTGATGTTTATACATTAATTGTCAATTGACATAAATGAAACTAAATCTGACCGCGGATCGAAATTTCTTTTCCATTTTCTTGTTTTGTGTTCCAAACCGAGGTCATCAAGCATATATAATAGATTTTTTTTCCTTGAGGTAAATAATAAAACACAGATGACAGTCCAAAATCATGCTAACACAAAACTTCAAAAAATACTCCCATTCCTTTTATCAATATATCAGAGAGAACAAACCATTGCCAAAAAAATACGCTCGTTCCTTTTATCAATTTAAGGAGAGAAAAAACCAATCCTGTTGCCAATATACTTCCATCTCTTTTATCAACTAGGATACTGTCACGCCCCGGAGTACGGGAGGTGACGTGATGGTTTAATTAAATTAATTAAAATGAAGATTTAGTTAAAAACAAGATTTTGGAATCAAATTTATAAGTAAAAATGTGATAAATTAAAAAATCATTTAAATATAATAAGTTAAAGGAATAAAATGATTCATTGTAATAATTAAACAAATAGAAATAACATTAAAATAATTAATTATGGGGTGGAACGCGTATGAGTCCTACTGGCCCACATATTGTGCGCACACATATGATACTGACAATATTATGATACAACCACAGTCCAAAATAAAAGAAAAGTTAAAATCTTACATGCCTTGAATTGTAATTTAACCTATCAAGTTCTTCTACTGATCGTAAGTTCGGTCGGCGGACTCTTCTCCAATCCTATGCTGATATCCACCTAGGGTTAAGATTTTAAAACAGATAAAATGTGAGCGAAAGGCTCAGTAGGACTATATTTAGAAATTATTCAACTTTAAAAGAAATTTCTTAAAATCAGATAAACATGTAGAAACGAACTGGAACCATCAACAAATAGATAATTAAATAAGAAATTCAATAAAATATAATCTTCCAAAATAATTCAAATAAATCAACCAGAAAGAATACCGTTTTTTCTTTCTTGGGCAAACCATACATAACTCACCACCGTAGTGGCCCAGCTG
>CAMOHE010045914.1:144699-164449 GCA_946598075.1 Artocarpus hirsutus | reverse complement strand
TCATAAAAATCTCATTTAATAATTAAAACAAGTCACAAAACTTTCTACATGTAATCTGCCAGCATTAGTGAAACAGTGAGCATTATTATCACAGGTCTAATTTTTTTATATTTTCATATCACAGAAAAATCCATAAAAATTCTTACATGTAAAACACTCACAAAGTTAGAACATATTTAAAATTCAGCCTTAAATAAATTCTTATCACTTCCAAACATACATTAGAAGGCAGAGAGTAAAATCATACTCTAAGTGCAAAATAGTAAGCTACATGTAATAATTATTCCCAAATAATTAAAATAAATGTATTTAAACCTCAAAATTTGTATGACATTATTTTTAACATACACATACAGTAGCACAAAATTTCTTATTTCCAAATAAAATTATATAGTCATATAAAAACTTTACACAATAATAATTTAACAAATTCACTGCAATAACAAATTAAATACCTAGCATTCATAAAATTTCTATAACTCTTAACATATTAATCAAATCATCACCATATATTACAGCCCTTTTCTTAACATAAATATAAACTTCTTTACCAAATTTTGTGAAATAACACATTCATTTACAACAAAAATAATAATCATACATGTATGCACAAAAACAGTCAGCAACAATCACAGTGAGTGGTGGAGAATAGAAAACTCATAACTTTATATATAAAATTCAAAATATCGTGAGACTTAGGGGAAAAATCACATAACACATGTATATATATCATACTAAAAATTCAGAGTAAAATAAAACTCATAGATGAAAATATGGCAGTCAATTTGAAGAGAAGAAAAATTTCAGAAATACTTAAAAATTTAACTCATACCTTAGCACAAATCCTTCTTCAAGCTCCTTCGAAATAACTCAAAGAAATTTGAATATTTTTAATAATAATAACAGGGGAAAATTTTGAGTGGATGATGAAGGAAGAAACGTGATAGAAGAGAGAGAAAGAGAGGAAGAAATCAAGAGAGAGAGAGAGTGAAATCGAGAGATAGAGAGAGAGAGAAATAAAAATGAAACTTCCATTCTTTGAAATAAATCAAAATTTTCTGATTAATTGGGGGCCAAAAATTCGTGTAGGAAAGAGGAGATTAAGGGGAAAAAAGTCAGAACTTTCAAGAACGGATCGAGTTGCCATTTATCGCCTTTGTAAAACGGGAAAACTTTATCCATTAATTCAAATAAATGACAAGTCAAATGTTTTATTACCAAAATAAAACAAATCATCCCATAATTATGATATTTAATCAGAATAAAACGTCCATATCATAAATACCACCTTATCACAATTTTGTAAAATTTCTGCTGACTACTTGCCAGTTGTCACCGGCCTGTCGATCTCAGAAGTTCGGCCTGCCGATCTCAGAAGTCCGGCCTACCGATGATATACCATCGGCTTGCCGTTCAGGGAACATCATTTCGGCCTGCCGAACTTAATAGTCCGGCCTGCCGAACTGCCTTAACACTCAAAATTCATTCATAACATTTAATTATCAATAAAAATATAATTAAACACATAACATAAATGACATGAACATTTGAGCACATCAATTCCACGCGAGCGTCACCTGTCATAACACTTAGAATAAAAATGGTTAGCACCATTTATCATATATCATAACATATTATGAGTATAACACTTATCATGAGTATATCACTTAACATCATCATTAATATAACATTAACGTCGTCATTTACATAACATTATCCGTTACATCAAATTAGGCGGGCGTTACAAATAGATCGTGTTGCTGGTACTGCTTTGGGCTAAAACCTTTGTTTGAAGATGTAGTTTTTAAGTTCAAAGCAAATGCAAGATGTCTCTGAGATTATAATGATGCCTTGAAGCTTGCTTAATTGAGTTAAGTATTAAAAGCTTTTTGTACATTTTCTTCTTTAAAGATCTTGTTCACATTTTTTCGCATTAATTTCTTATGCTACTACATAGTGGTGATTGATAGAATATAGTTGATATCGGAATTTCAGTAAATGTGTTTGTTTATATCTATTAATAAAAGTTTAACAAAAGTGGCAGGATTCAAAGCCAGCAAATTGTCACGTCCCAAAAGAGTTCTTGTTGAGAGGTGGGCAGCCCAAGACTTAAGTACTGCTTTTCGGTCCTCTACTTAGCCGATGTGAAACTTTTTGTACGTTACATTCTCCTCCACCCAATAGCGTGACGCCCCCGTCACGGATCGGCTCCCCTGAGGGTCCCATTGGACCGTGGAGAGTCCACACACCAGGCAGGCAGTACCCCGCTCTGATACCAACTGTCACGAGGTTACTTTCTCCGAAGGTACTCGTGCGGCCTTAGCACGCTCCCGATGCTAAGTCAGCCTGACTTGCTCATTCAATTGCCTAGAACAAAAGGAAACTCAAGAGAATGAGGAGAACTCTGAAAGGAAATTTGTATTAAGCTAAGAGAACTTTACAAGCTTAGATCCTTGGATTTCTTGGGATCAACTATCTCTTCGCGGCCTCGCTCTTGCGTCACCTTTACGTCAGATGGGTTGGATCCTGTGGTCCTTTGAGCAGCACCTTTAGCCATCACTTTCGCCTGAGCCTCGCTCTGATACCACTTGTCACGTCCTAAAAGAGCTCTTGTTGAGAGGTGGACAGCCCAAGACTTAAGTACTGCTTTTCGGTCCTCTACCTAACCGATATGGGACTTTTTGTACGTTACAAAATGCTCTAGTTATTGAATTATTTTTACTATTATTATTGTTGTTGTTGTTTTGTTTTTTCTTTTTTTTTTCTTTTCTAAAAACTAAGCTTTTTGAGTTGGTACATGCTTTTCTATGCCTTATGTGGTGAAGGGGCTGCAAGCCTTATAGGGGTATTTAGAAAAGCGGTTGGAACTAAAAAACTTAGTTTAAAAATTATAATATGTAAGAGTTTTATATTATAGTAACTTATTATTTTTTATTGTTGTTGCTGTGAGGTTTACACTGTTTGTTGGTCGATTCCAACTAAAATGTCAAACAATTGCTTATAATTGTCATTGCAGAAACTTTTTTTTGGTTTGATAATTGAACTTTTGCAGGGTTTCATTTAATTTTTTTCTTTTTTTTTTAGATTGATAATTTGAGAGTACTGCAACAACATTGTTTTATTTCAATTGATAAATCTTTTTTAGATTTGTTACGCATATCTCACCCTTCATAAAATTGAACCCACTTTGTTCTAAAAAATCAATCAACAACTTGTTGGGTGTTTGGTAAACTCAATTTTGATTCATCATTTTCAACTTAAACTATGCATTTAGCGGGAAAAAAAAACTTAAACATTATAAAGCTCTTATATACTATAGTGTAAAGTAAAAATATGCTATAATATAAAGTTTTTACTTGTTAAGATTATTATTTTTGTCTTTGTAAAGTGTTTATGTGCACTTTTAACAAACACAAAAATAATTCAATTTGCAAAGTACTCTAATGAACTCTGAAAGAATTCCAAACTAACGCCTAATACTTACTTTTTTTGCTTTTTGTTTCTCTGGCTTTCTATTATTATTATTATTATTATTATTATTATTATTTTGGCTTCGTGCTATTGGCCTATCAACGGATATATTAGTTTAATTTTCTTATGACATTTTTCTTATTGTAAAAATATGGTAGTAGGGTTTTAATGTGAGATGCGATAGGAATCAGGTAATAACCTAGTTCAGTTGTTTTTTCTACATCTAATGCTAGTTATACTCTCTTGTCAGTTACCATAAAAATAAAATTATGTCCTAGTAAATTGTTTTAGATCTCGAGCAAAATAAATGGATTATATTTCATTCTTAATGGAGGAAAAAATTAATTTTAAGTTTTTGTCATTTGAAAATAATAAACAATACGGGAAAAGTATTACAACAAATTTCTATAGAGATATAAATTATGGTTGGATAAAATAACTCGAAAAGTTCAAGAAAAAGAAAATCTAAAAAAAATCAATAAAAGAAAAAATATATTATGCATATAAATAGTAAAGGAAAATTCACAAATTCTTTATTTATTTATCTATATTTTTAAATACTTCATACCATTGGTTCTTATTTCTATACCCTTCCATTTCGCTAACAATTTTATGTTAGGATTGGCCGAAAGGAATAAATACTTTGGGTGTATATATGACATTTTTTGTGAAACAAATAATAATGCAAATGTTTCATGTATCAATAATAGTTCTCATATTACTTTCGTCAACAAACATGTAATCCATAATTATTAGAACCAAATCTTAGAATTGGGCATATATATAGATTTTATATATGGAAAGATAGGATTTGTGGATTAATAGTCTAAATTATATAGTTCGTAGTCTACATATATAGTTGGACACTTTATATATGACAAGACTGTTAGACATGTATGCTGTAATGAGTAAAAATATAATATATTTTTAGAGACATTTTTATCAATAACAAATTTATTTATTGTTCATATACCAAATCGTTATCCTCTTTACCTTCATATTTGTTGAATATATGATAAGCAAACAAAAGTTTGAAACTGTCAGTTTTGATCTTTAGAATTAGGCATATGGTGAATAGATTATGAGGAAGACATGATTCTAAAGGTGATGGTTTAAATCATAAGATTCGCAATTGAAGGAATAAAGTTGGGTGCTTTATTCATGCAAAGATTGTTAAGTTGTCTATATCCCTAACTAGAGATGGTTTGTCTCAGTCATCGAAGGTGGACTCCGCGAATAGAAACATTGGTGCATTTTCATATGTGACAATGTATTGGATCGGGACATAAAGTGTAATTGATTGGGATTACTAATTTTGTCTCGGTAAATCAATTTATTTTAGACAATCATATCTGTTGTATCTTAATCTTGAGATGAATAGTGGGCCCATTGTCTTGACTTATGTCTTTTGATGTACCAAAGGGTGTCATCCATAATTTATGTTAGTATGCATGCCGGTACGTTGAAGGCATGACTCTTGATAGCGTAGACTTATTATTCATAGATATTGATATCTTCTTATATCGTTATCCTGTAATTAGAAAACTCGAGCACTCAACCATTTGGATACATAGGTGTAACCAAATGGTATACTGTATTTGGATAGTAAGTTTTTTGATAGTGACAAAATGGAAAGTAAGATAAAAATAATTAGGAAGGTAAGACAGAATTTATCCTTAAGTCAAATATGGATAATCGCATGGGGATACAATACATTATGATATGTCATGGAGACTTAGCTATTCGGGCTTCGTAATTCTATATAGTTTGAAAGTGTAGTTCTAAGCTTTTAGTGAAGTAGCATTAGAGTTGATCATTATGAAATGTATATCTGGGATATTAGGTTTCATAATTATCGGAAGCTTGAACTATATAGGTCCATCAGATCCTCTTTATTAGCTCATAATAAATCCTGTAATGATATGGTGTACTTTTCCAATGAATTGGTGGCTTATGTCAAATTATTAGATTGGCTAAAATTTGATAGGATTTGATAATACATTTTTGTTTATCGATTGAATTAATTTTGTAAAAAATTGATTTAAGATAAACTTGTTGAATTATCGGGATCAGATAATTCATGTCTGTTTATCGGTTGGATTAATTTCAAGTAAATTAATTTAAGATAAATTAGTTGAATTATCAAGAATATTTATTTTTCTAGAGATTATCTAGATATGACTGTTTGAATTAGATAATATTTCTATTGGGTTATTTGAATTAAAATTGAGGCTCTATCCTAAGAATTTAGGGTGGAAATAAAGATTCATAGGGATCATTTATCGTAAGTTCTGCAGGCTAGTCTTAAGGTTCTGCCAGCTGATGGAGTAAGTTCGACAGGACAAACTGGTCGTAGGCTTGCCAACCTAGCGATTTTTTATCACGCATTTTAGACTTGATTTTTATCAGATATTGATCTAGATTAGAATTTTAGACGAAGCCCTATCTGATAAGGACCAACCTGGACATGAACTCTATAAATAGGGAGTGAAACTCATAAGTTATTTAGATCAGTTGAGGAATTAATAGTGAGCATTTTATACTGTGAGTCTTCATAACTCCTTGAAAGATATTGTTCACAAATCATGAACCTTAGTTCTCGGTTTCCTCAATTGGTTGGAAAGAGAGTCATTAGGGAAAAGCTGAATGACGTGTGCCCACACACACTCCGATCGTGGATAGAGAATAGCAAAGAAGGCCAGTTGGCTGAGGCTTTTCTGGAATGCCTTTCTCTTCACAAATTACAGGAGCTTTTTGGCAAACAAGGTTAATAAGATGGTTAATTTATGCATATAACGTGTCATACTTGTGTTTTAGAAAATACTCTGGCATAAAATTTTTAAAATTTTGCTACGTACTATTTTTCGAACAATTGGTATCAGAGCCACGATTTTTACATAAATTTGCAAGTTTGTGATCATGCTATATGAATAAATTATGTAATCTTGATCTCTCCTCTACTTGAACTTATTTTTTTTAGAGAGTTGGCACTCTAGGTTTTCTATATATTTATATGTTGTCATGGATTATATGGTGAATGTTTATTAATTAATTATAGTTGATTAAATTATTATTTAATTATTTATTAATTAATCAATTTATGCTGGTTATGGTTCCTTAGAGATTAGAAAATGTATCTAGATTTTTCATGTAATTAGATGGCAAACTATCATCTCCATCCAAGAATTATTATTTAATTTTAAAATTTGAAGGAATTTTGTAATTAAATAATCATTCGGAGAAGACGGACCTAGAAGATAGATGAAAGCGTTCGATAGGTATTTCCAGAGTCTGTAATTTTATGTTTTTGAATTGTTGAAAATAAAATTAATAAATTGCATTAAAAATTATATTTTTTGAAAAACGTGATTTCTGCTTGGTCAGCATGCCTGTGGTCATAGATTGGTAGGCCAAACCTTTGGGATTAACAAGCTGTCCTAGGGGTAGAATTTTAACGGTTCTGGCAGCAGGCTAAACTTTCAAGTTCGGCAAGCCGATCTGTCATGACTAGCAGGCCGGACTGTGAGGTTCGGCAAGCTGAAGAGTCATGACCGGTAGTCCGATCACAAAGATCGGTATACTGACAGAGAGCTATAAATTTTTGTAGAAAAGATGCATTTTTTTGGTGTAGTTTTGATTTTATTTTTGGGACAATTTTGAGAAACATTAAATTTAGATATGACCGAAAATATGGAGTATTCAATCCATACGAGATTGAAGACTTGAAGATGGAAGATACATGAAGAAGGATACAATTTAAATATTCAAGGATGAAGAATCGATAATATGCTTTGATTATTCTCTTGTAATCTTTATTTTCTTTTCTCTAAGGTGGGACCATAATATTATGGCTATTTATTATTATTTTGCTTGTGGCTTTGCATGATTGTTTTGCTTGTCTGCATTGTAATGTGATTTGCCATATATATTGATAGCGTGTCATATAGAATAGGAAGTGTCGCTCCTTAAAAATTGCCATGCATGTTCTTAAAATAAAACCTTGATGTCAAAAGATTGAGTGGGAGAAGGTTTTCGAAGAGAGGACTTACGACCTCCACTGTTGGTTTATAGGTAGCATATGGTGGTCCCGACCCCAAGGAAGGGATTTCATTATGTACCAGATTGGATCTCCGAGAGGATAATTTACTTTAGTATGGTTTATCATTGATCACCCTAAGGTGGCGATAATAAGCCATAGATAAAGTAGTTGAAACAATGGTTATACACTCATGTTAATTTTATTATTAACCTTCCCTAAGGAGCTGTGTTAATAAAATTAATGGCCAAAGAAAATGATTATTAATATATGCTGGATCATATGGGTCCTAGATGCCATATATTAATCAGGAGGGAATCTATGTTCCTATTTGAATTTGGCAAGTCTCCCCAAGGCAGCTTGTTGAATTTTGAGTTAGGAATTATTGTTTTAAGGTTGTGATATTTTCAAGGTTTTGATACATAAACACATTTGTATATTTTACGTGATTGTGTTATCTTACTAAGTTGTTATGGTATGTTTGCTTATATTTGATATATGATTCTTTATAGTAAATTAAAAATGTCTAAAAATGCTTTATCTTTGATACTCGATAAAAACTAATTAATCGGTGAGAATTTTAATGATTGGAAACGAAACTTGAATATCGTCTTATCTTTTGAGAAACTGACATTTGTGATAACCACACCGTGTCCTCCCAAATCTGTTGGGGAATCCACTTATAAGTAAATCCAAGCATAAAATCACTGGAAAGTTGCTAACGATCAAGCCCGCTGTTATATTATGGCTAGCATGAATAACATACTGCAGGCTCAACATAAAGATTATAAGACTGTGAAGCAGATCTTAGATAATCTTAAAGACATGTTTGAAGACCAAGCCTTAATAAAACGACAAGGGGCACTTTGGAAACTCTTTAACTGCAAACAAAAACTAGGGACGCCTGTGAATAAGCATATGATGATGGTCATGGGTTACCTCGTAGAGGTTTAAACCCATGGAGCTAACATAGATGATTATGGTTTTTGAGACTCTATCTAAGGAGTTTATCCCATTTAAAGCTTCATTTTATTTGACCAATAAATGGGATATAACCTTAACTGAGTTGATGAAGTAGTTGCAGGAGTTTGAAAATTTGATTAGGGAAACTCCTGCTAGTGGAGAGGTTAACTTGGTGGATGCATCCAGTTCCAAGCCTAACTCATGAAATGGAAGGAAGCAAAGGGCTAAGGATGAAAGGTTGGGCACACAAAGAAGAGTTGCAAGGACTTCTTTTCCTAAGAAGGTAGGTGGGATCTTCTAGAAACCTGTTGAGTTGAAGAATCAAATGACACATGGGTCATAGATTCTGGTGAAACTAATAATGTTTGTGTTTCTCTGGAGGGATTTCGAGAAACGAGAAGTCTGCTTTGTGAAAACTTTACGTTTCGGATGCACAATGGATCCTTGGTGTTGGTTGAAGCAATGAGAGATGTCCATCTTTATTTTGATAATTATAAGAGTTTAGTTTTGCGAGATTGTTTTTATGTTCCTAAACTTAAAAGGAATATGATATCTGTAGCTTGTTTATTTAAAGATTCTTACTCAGTTTCTTTTAATAATAAAGTGAT
The DNA here is from genome assembly GCA_946598075.1 of Artocarpus hirsutus. Classification (NCBI taxonomy): domain Eukaryota; kingdom Viridiplantae; phylum Streptophyta; class Magnoliopsida; order Rosales; family Moraceae; genus Artocarpus; species Artocarpus hirsutus. The sequence goes on along the minus strand of CAMOHE010045914.1, from coordinate 155,371 downwards.
GATTTGTAAAAACAAATTTTTATCTATGATAGATGGATGTAAAACAATCTATATTTTATCAAACCTAAGATGGACTAATTGCTGAACACTAAGGTTAATGATCATAACTTTAAAATACTTAAGACTTCTCACTCTAATGAGACCTATCTTTGGCATTTATGATTAGGTCATATTAGCCTAAATAGGATTTAAAGGTTGATAAGGGATGGACCTTTAAGTCACTTAAAGGTAGAATCTATACCACAGTGTGAATCTTGTTTGGAGAGCAAAATGATCAAAAGACTATTTGGGTCTAAGGGTAATAGGGCCGAAAGGTGTGCATAGTGATGTTTGCGGAGCTATGAACATCCAGGCACGAGGAGGGTATGAGTATTTCGTCACCTTTATTGATGATTACTTAAGGTATGGGTATGTGTACCTAATGCACCATAAAAGCAAAACTTATGACAAGTTTAGGGAGTTTTGGACTAAAGTGGAAAAGTAATTGGGTAGACCCATAAAGGTACTTCGATCCGTTCAAGGTAGAGAATACCTTTTTGATGAGTTCAGGGAACACTTATTAGAGAATGAGATTTTATCCCATTTGATTGCGCTAGGCACTCTGCAGTAGAATTACGTGGTTGAGAGAAGAAATAGGACTTTGTTGGATTTGGTTAGGTCCATGATGAGTTATTCATCATTGCCTTTATCCTTTTGGGGATATGCACTATAAACTGCATGTTATCTTTTGAATGATGTGCCTTCAAAATCGGTTCCTAAAACTCCTCACGAGTTGTGGACAGGGAAGAAGACATCTTTAAACCATATTCGCATATGGGGATGTCTGGCTTATGTCCTGTTTAAAGACGCGAATAAGTTGGAAGCACGTTTAGAAGTTTACATATTTGTAGAATATCCAAAAAGGACGAAAGGGGGTTATTTTTATAACCCAAAGGAAAATAAACTTGTGGTTTTAACTAATGCAACTTTCCTTAAGGATAGTTACATAGACAACTTTAAGCCTTGAAGCAAAGTGGTGCTTGAGGAGTTGGAGAGTGATTCGATCACTCTTGGGGTTCCGAATGAAACCATTCCAATTAATATAGAAAAACCAACCAAACCCAAATAACAACCTAAAGGGCTTCGGCGTAATGGGAAGATCGGATGTCAACCCAAGAGGTATATGTTCAATGATGAGACCTTTTTGCCTGAAACGAATGAACATGACAGGGATCCTTACACTTACAAATAGGCTATGGAGGATGTTAATTCGATATTCTAGACAAAGGCCATGAACATAGAGATGAAATCTATAAAGATTAATCGGGTCTAAGAGCTTATAGATCTTCCCAAAAGGGTAAACCCTATAGGGTGTAAATGGATCTATAAGAGAAAGAGAGAGGTGGATGAAAAAGTCAAAACCTAGAGGGCTAGACTGGTAGCTAAGGAATACACGCAAAAGGAAGGAATTAATTATGAGGAAACCTTTTTGCCTATAGCTATACTTAAGTCCATCTGCATTCTCTTGTCCATAGCTGCCACTCTCGACTATGAGATTTAGCAAATGGATGTCAAGACGGCCTTTCTAAATGGCTATCTTGATGAGTCCATTTATATGAAACAACCAGACGGGTTCAAGGCTAAAGGTCAGGAGAGTAAAGTTTGTAAGCTGCTAAAGTCAATTTATGGACTCAAGTAGGCTTTTCGTTCTTGGAACATAAGATTTGATCAAGTAATCAAGACTTATATGTTTGCAGAAAATGTAGACGAACCATGTGTTTACAAACACATTAAGGATGAGAAGGTGGTTTTTCTAATGCTCTATATAGATGACAATCTACTAATTGGCAATGACGTTGGGGCATTGTCATTGGTCAAATTATGATTGAGCAAGTAGTTTAACATGAAAGACTTGGGTGAGGCTAATTTTATTCTTGGTATCTAGATCTTTTGGGATAGGAAGAACAAAATGATAACTTTGTTCCAAGCGGGCTATATAAATAAAATTCTCAAAAGGTTTGCAATACAAGATTTGAAGAAAAGTGGGCAACTATCTTGGCCTGGAATTACTCTTTTTAAGAAAGACTTTTCGAAGTCTGAGGAAGAAAGAAAATACATAAAGAAGGTGCCTATACTTCGGTAGTGGGTAGTCTCATGTATACCATGCTTTACATACAACTAGATATTTGTTATGTGGTCAGGATTGTAAGTCAATTTCAGTCAGATTTAGGACCGAATCACTAGATTGTGGCCAAGCATATTTTCAAGTACCTGAGAAGGACTCGATGGTATATGCTTATGTATTCAGGTGAGGATTTGACTCCTCTAGGATACACTGACTCGGATTTTCAATTTTGTCTAGATTCAAGAGATCAACTTCAGGTTTTGTGTTTACTCTAGTTAGCGGTGCCATTGTTTGAAGAAGTGTGAAGCAAGATTGCACTTCGATTCAACGATGGAGGCCAAGTATGTGGCAGCCAGTGATACTTCAAAAGAAGCAATGTGGCTCTGCAAGTTCCTTGGGGATCTTGAGGTAGTTCCTAGTATGGATACAACGGTATTGTTGAACTGTGATAACTGTATGGCAGTGGTAATGCTAAGGAACTAAGATTTCATAAGAAGAGTAAGCATATTTATCGGAAGCATCATGTGATAAAGGACTTCATAGGAGGCGGGCATGTTACTGTGTGCAAAATCATGTTAGAGGATAATTTAGCTGATGCATTCACGAAAACACTTACTAGGAGAGTCTTTGAAAGGCACGTAGAAGCGATGGGGATGCGAGATTTGTCATATTTACTCACTTAGTGCAAGTGAGAGATTGTTAGACATGTATGCCTTAAGAAATAAAAATGTAATATGTTTTTAGAAACATTTTTATCAATAAAGAATTTATTTATTATTCATATACCAAATCATTGTCCTTTTTACTTTCATATTTGTTGAATGTATGATAAGTAAATAAAAGTCTGAGATTGTCAGTCTAAACCTTTAAAATCCGGCATATGATGGCAAATTATGAGAAAGACATGATTCTAAAGGTAACGGTCTAAATCATAAGATTTGCAAGTAGGAATAAAGTTGGGTGCTTTATTCATGCAAAGATTGTTATGTTGTCTATATCTCTAACAAGAGATAGTTTATCTTGGCCATTGGAGGTAGACTCCGCAAATAGAAACATTGGTGCATTGTCATAGGTGACGATGTATTAGATCAAGACATAAGTGTAATTGATTTGGATTAATAATTTTGTCTCAGTAAATCAATTCACTTTAGACAATCATATGTGTTGTATCTTAATCCTAAGATGAATAATAAGCCTGTTGTCTTGACTTATGTCTTTTGATGTACCAAAGGGTGATATCCACAATTTATGTTGGTACGCATGTCGGTGCGTTGGAGGCGTAACTCTTGATAGCGTAGACTTATTATTCATAGTTATGGAATCCATAGCTTTTCTTTAAGAGTCGTTGATATCTTCTTATATGTGTTATCTTGTAATTGAAAAACTGAAATGCTCAACGATTGGGATACATAGGAGTAACTGAATGGTATATTGTATTTGGATGGTAAGTTTTTCGATGGTGAGATAATGGAATGTAAGATAAAAATAATTGGGCAGGTAAGACAGAATTTATCGTTAAGTCGATTATGGATAATCCTATGAGGATACAATACATTATGATACGTCATAGAGACTTAGCTATTTGGGCTTCGTAATTCTATATAGTTCAAGAGTGCGGCTCTAAGCTTTTAGTGGAGTAACATTAGAGTTGATAATTATGAAATGTATATCTGGGATATTAGGTTTTATAATTATCACGAGCTTAAACTATATAGGTTCATCAGGTCCTTTTGCTAGCTTATAATAAATCCTGTAATGATACGATGTGCTTTTCCAATGAATTGGTGGCTTATGTCAAATTATCAGATTGGTTGAAATTCAATAGGATCAGATAATTCATGTATGTTTATCCATTGAATTAATTTTGTGAAAAATTAATTCAAGATAAACTTGTTGAATTTTAGGATCTGATAATTTATGTCTGTTTATGGTTGGATTAATTTTGAATAAATTAATTCAAGATAAACTTGTTAAATTAGTAGGAATATTTATTTTTCTAGAGATTATCTGATATGACTGTTTTAATCAAATAATTTTCTATTAGATTATTTGAATTAAAACTGAGGTCCTATTTTAAGAATCTCGGGTGGGAAATAAAGATTCATAGGGATCATTCATCATAAGTTCGGCAGGCCAGTTTTCAGGTTCGGCCTACTGATGGAGTAAGTTCAGCAGGCCGATCTGCCAGTTCAACCTACCATCTAAGCGATTTTTGATCACATATTTTAGACACGATTTTAATCAGATATTGATCTAGATTTGAATTTTTAAATCCCTATCTGATAAAGACCAACCTGGATACGAACTCTATAAATGGGGAGTAAGACTTATAAGTTATTTAGATCAATTGAGGAATTAAGAGTGAGCGCTCCATACTATGAGTCTTTGTAACTCCTTGAGAGCTATTGTTCACAAATCATGAACCTTAGTTTTGGGTTTCCTCGATTGGTTGGAAGGAGAGTCACTGGGGAAAAGCTAAACGACGTGCACCTATACGCGCTCTAATCTTGAATAGAGAATAGCAAAGAAGACTAGTTGGTTGAGGCTCTTCTGGAACCCCTTTCTCTTCATAGATTGCATAAGCCTTTCAGCAAACAAGGTTACTAAGATCTGGTTAATTTAAGTATATAACATGTCAAACTTGTGTTTTAAAAAATACTCTGGTATAAAATTTTTAAAATTCCGCTATGTACTATTTTTCCAACAAAGATTATAATGGGAATCTATGTCCAATTAGGGAAGCGGTTTATCTTAATCGTTGGAGCTGAATGACTCTATAGTAGACCCATTTGTGTGGTAGACCTAATGGTAGTCACACACTGGACTGGATCTAAAGTTGAATTGATTTAATAATTATTCCATTTAACTTAAATCAATTCTCTTTGATAATCATTTATGTGTCATCTTAATCTTGAAGTGGATTAATGACTCCATGTTAATAGCTTGCATCTTTTGTTGTGCCAAAGGTAGGAGTTTCGATGAACAAGGCTCCATTGTCGGTTTTTTGGATATGTAACCAATACTCGATGAAAGCATAATCCACAAAGACAAAATCCATAACTATCTAACAAAGAATTAACGTTATCTTTTCAAAGACATTATTCAGATATTGAAAAATATAACGAGGCCTCGGTCATCTAGATACATATGGTAACTGAATGATATTCTTTTTGTATGTGTTATAAAAAGATGAATTTTCCAATGGTGAAATGATGGAACTTTGAGACAAAATAATTGGAAGGTAAAACGAAACTAAGTCTTTTATTTGATTATAGGTAATCTATAGGGATACATATAATATAAGAGGTCATGGACAAGACTTATTCACGTGAGTCTCGTAATATGGTATATTATTAAGGTGCAGCTTCGGGTCTATAGTGGAGAGGCACTGAAATTAATAATTAAATGGATAATTAATCAAGAATTAATTTATTAGTTGTTATTAAAGCTTAATAATATTTGTCCATCGGATCCCAATGCTAGCTCACTAATTCCTTTATGATTGATCAAACGAATATAGATTACTATATGTAAGATAGAAGTATACACGAGTCGAGCCACTAGGCCTGATAGGACATGTGGGCCATAGTCCAATGCTGGACTAGGCACATGCCTATTGTGATTGGCACCTATATTTGCTAAATTCTAGAAGAATTAATTATTTAATTAATTCGGGAGAATAATTATTCAAATTGGTAATTGAGATTTTATATAATTAATTGTTGAAATTTTGTTTTTGAATAATTAATTTAAATCCTAGTTGAATTTGAATTATAGGTAATGGATAATTATTCATAATTATTTAAATTAGATAATTATTGTAAATAATAGAATTTTGATTTAAATTGAATTTTTTAAATTGGAGTTATCTTAGATGATACAGATAATCACAAATCCCTACACTGTGATTGCTTAATTTTCTACACTTCTTGAGGAAATGTTGGGCAAAAATCTAAAGAGATAAACCCTATCATTGGCGCCAATTGAAGAAGGAGGAGAGGGAAAAAAATTTTCTCCTTATCTTGATAGACTTCTGACTCCTTATGTTACTTCTATAAATAGAGACCTAAGGTCTTTGTTTATTCTTAGACTCCTATAGTGTAATTTTAGAGAGTAAACCTATGTTTATTCTCCTTTAGTGTTTATAGTTTCTCTAACACGTATTTTAATTGGAAGGAGTGTAGCTATGATGGAGATTTACTAAGTTAAACCCCCACACACACAACGATATAAAGGAAAGAATAATACTGAAGATCTAATAATAGAGATTCGTCCTTGAAGAATTGTTTAGTCAAAAGTATTGTTTTCAGCGTCTAACTAATATGTTAAATTAGATTTAATTTATTGTTTATGGCATCATGAGTTAGTTTCTTAGGTGATTATCAAAATTTTTAGAATTATGCTATGTCACGAAACCTATTCTTCTAACACTTTAGCTTGATATCCATTAACACAAAATAAAAAAGAAAACTACTCTCATGAAAAAAGAAAAGAAAAGAAAAGAAATGAAGAAAGAAGATATAATATATAGAAAAAAGCAATGTAGGTTACTGTAAAGTCTAAGCCATGATGTTAAATTAATTAAAAAGATAAGTAATTTGGGATAATTAGATTTATTTAAAAGTTGGTTGAAGTACAAAATTTTTTCCTACTTCTATATGAGTTAGATATTTTTGATTTAGTTAATGTTGTTTATATGCAAACAGGAACAATCTATGTACATCCAATGGCTGAGGCAGAAACTTTTTTTTTTTTTTGTGAGGACTAAAAAAAGTATCATTGGCATAGGATATAGTTATACATTTTAATTATTGCATACGACACGATTATAAATTTTCTTACAAAATGAAGGCAAAACAACATATTTCAAGTTTTAAGCAGCAACACAGCTACAATATTTTTGAAAAAAATAAAGGTATAACTATTTTTTGAAGAAATTAATGATAAAAAGAAAATTCTCAAAAGTTGAATAAGAAACATGCCCTCACTAAACAAAGTATTGTTTTGCTATATTGCGCATCTCTTAGAAAACCCAAAACAAATATTCATGAACTAATTTCACTTACGATCCTTGAAATTTAATGAATACAAATCACATTTTTTTTGGGTAGAAATATTAATTATATAAGTGTTGCTACATGCCTTGTTGCAAATTCTATTTAATAAAGAGCAATGCTAGCAATATTCTCTTTCTTACTTTCTTTTAAACTCTTTGCATTTATTGTCTTACATGTTGAATACTTTAAATACAATAAATTATTATTTAAACATAAAATATGATAGTAAAGTTTAGTGTCAGATAATAAATGTAGAAAGTGCAAAACAGAGATATACCGGCATTTTTGTTTCAATGATAAGAGATTCTTAATTTAGGATAACCCTTCTCTCTTAATGAAATTTGATAAATGTAGTCAAGAGCTTTAGCAAAAAATCCTAGACTCATAAATTAGTAGCTTATATTACAATTTATTTTATTTTTCAAAACTCAAATTAGAACCAACTAAACGTAATTAATTGAGTTGAGAAATACAATTTAAAATTATCAGTGTACAATAATCAAATATGTGATAACCTTCCAACTTTTTGCATGACAGTTTGTTTCATTACTACACATCTAAATGAAACACACACACACCCACACTTAAGTAAGATCATTTTTAATGGAGATGATAAATTAATGTACTAATTCTAAATTTTGACATCGAAGGTATGAAAACTACTCTTCAATACAACATTATTATTTGCGCTAAATTTAACAAATTAATTAAGTATTAGTGATAGAGCTATGATTTTTTCTTTTTTTAATAAAAGCGTGACTTAAAGAAAAAATTTGAACTAAAATTTGCATGCAATGATTATTTATCTTTATTTATTGATTTTATACTTATTTTTTGAGCTTGCAATATTGTTAATTTAATGTTTAATATATAGTCTAAAAGCTTGTGAAGTTATATAGTAGTATAGTTGGTTCTTGGTATATTTTAAATAAGTGCATATTTGAAAGTCAAAACTTAGGCTATATTTGAAAAAAAAAATATTATGTAGATATGATACTTAAGAATGGGAAGAGGGGAAAAGTAAATTTTTAGCATGATTTTTTTCTCTCTTTTAAGGGTATTTGATTTTTTTTCTTTTTAAAAATTTTCTAATAAGAACTATCATGTATTTTTAATCTCAAATTTTTAATAAGAACTATCAAGCATTTTTAATCTTTAAATTTGATCTTTTTGGATTCTATAAAGTTTGAACTTTTTTACACTAAGAAAGAATTTTTATGTGTTTTGCAATAAAAACATTTTTTTGGTTAAAAAATAGAAATATATTTTTGTATTTAAAAAAATGAAATTTGTATTCAAATAAAATAAATTTTTTACTCAAACAATTTTTATAATAGAAAAGGTAATTTTACTCTATTATTAAAACAATAGTGTTTTACGTGTTAGATTAACTTTTTAATAGTTTGTTCAAAGAAACAGTTTTATATTACACGCTTTAGATTTTTAACATAAAATGTCAAAAATTTAACTATTAAAATTTAAATGTGATAACTAAACTGATATAATAAAATTGACCTTTCTATCCAAAAATTTCCCCCCTGTAATTAATTCCGTCAACATTTCTTTAGAGTGAAAATCTGTGTCATTTCGGAGAAAACAAAACCCAAAAAAAACAAAAAAGAAAATAAAATAGTCAACACATTTGTCCGCCAATTCTCGTCCACGCGTTCATTTGCCCGCCAGGCACACGGCACACTCCTTGTCCAACTCCCTCCCCCGCAGTCCATAAAAACGTTCCTCTGAAGCTCTGTAAGAACTCTCTGACGCATGCTTCAAAACTATCATCGCCATGGAAGTAACCGTCCTCTCTCCTCTTGAACTTCACCGTCTTCGTCTTAACAACCTGGGGTTTTCCTCCATTAAATCCACTTCCAGCGTTCGTCTTTTCAATCCTTCCAAGCACTCTTGTCCTTGGCCCCAATCTCTCCGTCCCAAGCTCGGCTCTCAGGCGAATCGCCGAGTGTCGGTCTCCGATTCCGTTTCAGAAATCAGCAAAGAAGAAGAGAAATCGTCCTCCATCAGTCCTGTTTACACTCCGACGCCTCCGAATCGCGAGCTTCGAACGCCTCACAGCGGGTAATTCGTTTAATTATCATTTGAGTAACAGTTGCTCTTTAGGTTATGAAGATTGTCCTTTGAACTTCAAATTTTGAAGCCAGAACTTGATCACGTTTGAAGCGGAGAAATTGACCGAATTTATGAGTTTATTTTTATTTTTTCCCCTTTAAAATGGTTTGAGGCGGGTTTGGTTGGCATGTAATTAGGTACCATTTCGATGGAAGTACGCGGAAATTCTTCGAGGGGTGGTACTTCAAGGTCTCAATTCCTGAGAGGAAGCAGACGTTTTGCTTCATGTATTCCGTCGAGAACCCTGCGTTTCGCCGCAAACTAACGCCCTGGGAATTGGCTGAGCATGGGCCTAGATTCACGGGAGTCGGCGCACAGATTCTTGGTGCGGACGACAAGTATATCTGTCAATACACTGAAGAATCTCAGAATTTTTGGGGAAGTAAGAACTTTTTAATTCCTTATTTCTTCGAACTTACTTTTGTACTCAGTGTTATAGTAAAGTTTTCAGGATCAATTTCACGCTAAACATATTTTATTTCCTTCAAATGAGACAATGTTATTGTAATGTGCTCAGAAAGTTGGTTACTTGGTTGTACTTTTGGGTCTTTTAAATGTTATTCTAGATCAATATCCTCACTAAAACTTGGAATTGTATTTTGGTTGATTGTTAATTTTTCATCATTTAAAAAAATATGATGCTACTGGGCTTTTATCCCGTGCAATATAATCTCTTATTTCTTGGTTATCCGGTATATTTTTTTTTATCCAATGTCAAAATGACCTTCCTGTGTAAAGAAAGAAGGTTAAATTATGTTGAGTCTGATGCTATTTAATAAACTTTGCTGCATAGGTAGGCATGAACTGATGTTGGGGAATACTTTTGCAGCAGAAAGAGGACAGAAGCCTCCAAACAACGAGGTTCCTCCTCAGGTTGATATATCTTCTTCTTTTGGTTCTGTAGTTTTGTATTATGTATGTATGTATTATATATTTGTATATGTTATTGGTGACGCTGAATAGGAATTCAATAGGAGAGTGGTGGAAGGTTTTCAAGTCACCCCACTTTGGCACCAAGGTTTCATTTGTGACGATGGCAGGTTTACATTTTTTTTTTCCATTTTTGCTTTGCAACAGAATGCTCTGCTCGTGTTGATAAGCTTCCGATGACAGGTCAAATTATGTGGATGTTGTGAAGACTGCTCGTTGGGAGTACAGTACCCGTCCAGTTTTTGGCTGGGGTGATGTTGGCTCCAAACAAAAGTCTACAGCAGGATGGCTTGCAGCATTTCCTGTTTTTGAACCCCATTGGCAAATATGCATGGCAGGCGGACTATCAACAGGCACATGTTTTTCTCCCTGGTCTCACCTAGTGATATTCCTAACTTTACTTTCTTGTTTTTAATATCTTTCATAAAATGCCAGGCTTTAACACTTTACGATC
>CAMOHE010045914.1:26630-144679 GCA_946598075.1 Artocarpus hirsutus | reverse complement strand
TTTTTTTTTTTCATTCCATTTTTCTTTACAACAGAATGTTTTGCTGTAACTATCTTGAACTTTGTCTGCTCAATCATGTTTTCGTGTTAATGTGGATGACAGGTCAGATTACGTGGATGTCGTGAAGACTGCTCGTTGGGAGTACAGTACCCGTCCAGTTTTTGGCTGGGGTGATGTTGGCTCCAAACAAAAGTCTACAGCCGGATGGCTTGCAGCTTTTCCTGTATTTGAACCCCATTGGCAAATATGCATGGCAGGCGGACTATCAACAGGCACATGTTTTTCTCCCTGGTCTCACCTAGTGATATTCCTAACTTTACTTTCTTGTTTTTAATATCTTTCATAAAATGCCAGGCTTTAACACTTTACGATCTCCAAGAGGGCATTCTTGTTGAGACAATTATCTGCCTTCTTATCCAAAATCTTGTGTGTTTATAGTCTCTGTTTCACTTGCTTGCATTATTGACAACATTCCCTCATGTTTCAAATTTCTATTTCAGGTTGGATAGAGTGGGATGGTGAAAGGTTTGAGTTTGAAAACGCTCCTTCCTATTCTGAAAAGAATTGGGGTGGAGCTTTTCCTAGAAAATGGTTTTGGGTGAGTTCTTATCCACCTATGGATATTTTAGTATGATAGAAATATAGAAGCTTTCTATACATTTTTGGCACGTGAGCTTTATGTTTTTCCCCTCTCATTTCTAGATTATTTTCTCTCGCTGAAAAAATTTTTGCTATTATGTTGGTGTTTTGCCAAGTTGTGGCTACTAGTGGTGTTTCTTTCCTCTACCGGCTAGGTAAGGTATTGTTGTGAACACAGGGCTATTGAAGAAGAAATATTGCCTGCTAGATGCTGAATACAAAGAAGAATTGCGAAAATTTTTTTAATGACGACCATTTTCTGAATGACCTGATTAGACAATGTTCTTAACAATGTATTGCTTAACAGTGAAGCCTCTTTATTAGGAGATTTGGTGTTTAATGGGTATGTCATCGCTTCTATACTATGCAAGCAATATTGCAGGTCCAGAGTAATGTTTTCGAAGGTGCCTCTGGAGAAGTGGCGCTGACTGCAGCTGGGGGAGTGAGGCAAATACCTGGGCTGACAGAGACTTTTGAAAATGCTGCATTGGTGAAAATCCTCTTCTAATCGTTTCCTGCTTTGCTCAAAATATTTTTATATCTTTTAGGCTTTTTAAGATATTATTTACGAAGGAAAAGCTTTTATTAAAGAGAAGTGATAAAAGGAAGCATACAAATGATAAGCCCTGTGAACCTGCCTTTTAGTGTGTGTGTGTGTGTTGTTGTTGTTCTACTTTAGTGAGGTCAATGGTGTTGTGATCTCTCTTAAGAACTTTGTATTCTGGTTTAATTTCTTGAAAAAAAAAGGTGCAAAGCCATAGCTCTTTTGCGTACCAATTTTTCTCATTACTGCTTCAGTTATAATATGCATTGAAACTTGTGAAACAACTTTCCTGGAAAGTGAGAGCAACAGCATACCTATGCAGAATAAGTAGTTTCATGTTTTCTAAGTTTGTTCATTTATTCTGATACGTGGTTACAGGTTGGAGTCCATTATGGTGGAAAGTTTTATGAATTTGTGCCATGGAATGGTGTTGTTAATTGGGAAATTGCTCCTTGGGGTTACTGGCATATGGCTGCAGAGAACAATACGCACATGGTACGGAATTTTGTTTCACCATAACCTCATGTCGAAGTAGATTTTACATCCTATAACTTCTAGCTTAAATAAAACAAACACATAAATTGACTTGTATTCAAGATGGATAAAAATGCCGAGGGAATGGAGAATGGGCCATCAGCTATACAGATTGAATCTGCACATGTCCCATTCCTGATGTCATGAGCTCACTGCCCTTTGAACTGAAAGAGAAAACACTTTGAAAGTACTCGTGGAAGCAAAAGAGAAAACAAAGGGCCTAATCTCAGTTGAATTTGACACAAGCAGTTTAGTAAAAAATTAATACAATTAAGTTTAAGCTTTTCATTGAAGACACCACATAGATAGCAGCAGTATAATAACCAAAATAGCTTTTTGTTTCTGAGCAGGTCGAATTGGAGGCAACAACCCAGGATTCGGGTACACCATTGCGTGCTCCAACGTTGGAAGCTGGACTTGCTCCAGCTTGTAGAGATACTTGTTTTGCTGTCTTAAAATTGCAAATCTGGGAACGAAAATTTGACGGCAGTAAGGGGAAGGTGCATTGTTTCTCACAGTTGAAAATTTTAAATTATTTTTCTTATTCTATTGCTACTGTTATGATGAGTAGCATTCTTGCTATCATAATTACTTACTATTGCTGGTCATCATCATCATCATCATCCTTCTTGTTATTATTATTATTATTATTAATTTGTTCAATTGTTCTTCTTGCTGTCGACACAATGTCAGTTTTTTTTTTGGTTGTTATTGTTGTTGTCGTCATCTTATTTAGTTTTTGGACTAGTGAAGCGTCTTTTGACTAGCTGATGCAACAATTTATATATATATATATATAATATATATATATATATATTTCAAAGCATCTTATCTGCTTAATTTGTTTGAGCAAGTTCTTTTCTGGATACATAACTTTTGTCACACACTGCACACATGGTAGTTAACTAGAATGATGAAGGTCCAAGTGGTGTAAGAATTGGGCCTGGGCAACAATGGGATCTAGCAGTGGACGACGGGATCTGGGCATGGAGAGGGCTGGGGAAGAGGCGTGACTGGCTCGGTCTTAACGGGAGGAGGCATGATGGGATATGTTTTCATTTTTGTGAGAAGATGGTGGAGAGTTCATGAGCTCACCACAAAGTTGTTTGGGAGAGGCCATTTTTGGGGGCAAAGTTAAGGTTCTGATTTGGGGGCTGCCCCTTTTGATTTGCAAGTGAGAGAGATAAAGAGGAAGAAGAAAGGCCATGGTTTTTTGATATCTTTAAAAAAAGGTTGATGTCTTTGGGGTATTATTAGTCTTTTTGAAGCAAACTAAGGTCACATGATGAGAATTTTTCCAAAATTGGATGTCCGTTAGCATTTTTGATCCTTCTTCAACCATTTTGAGCGTTTGGAGTGCTGTTTTCAGGAAAAGAAAAAAAGTTTAGTGATCAAGTAGTCACTTAGTTAATAGTTTGGGGACCTATAGTGATAGGAAATCTGCACAACACTTTTGAATCTGTATTTAACACTTCTGTTATTGGAAAGAAATTATATGCCAAAATAAAATTGTTTGCTTATGTTCCGGACATCTTCAGAATTGATCCTATACGAGTAAGATAAATATGTTCATTTTTTTTTTTTGAAATGATATGTTCATTTGATGTGATAGCATATGTTTCTTTTTTCTTTTGGCGTTGAAATTTGAGTAGTGTCTTGAAATAATTCTCCCCATTCCCCAACTAGTTTGCCCTCTTTTCTCCCAATGCCTGTGTTTGGCCCGTAAATTGGCTCTTTGGTGGTAGCCATATAGAGAACATCTTTTAGGAAATCTTGTAATCTTGCTAGTAATTATTCTACTTCCGTAATATTCACTTTGTTGTGATGATTTTTTAACGCAAGCTTGATTTGGTTAACTATGTAGATCATATTGGACGTCACAAGCGACATGGCAGTGGCAGAGGTTGGAGGCGGACCATGGTTCACCACTTGGAAGGGAAAGACCGCCACACCAGATGGGATTAGCCGAGCTCTAAATGTTCCGGTTGATGTGGAAGGGTTTTTCAATTTAGCTCCACTATTCAAACCCCCAGGTCTATAGTTGTACACTTGTACTTCTCACAGATTATGTAGCTGAACTATTTTTCTTTCTCATTTTTTGCAGTTTCAAAGCTTGCTTTTACCTAAAAACAAAGGAAAAAACTTGTCCCAATTTACCCACTCTTAAGTGGCTTAGAAATTATTTATTTATTTTTAAACAATTTAAATACCTTAGAAGTTATTCATTCATTCATTTAGTTATTTATTCTTAAATAATTGAAATACCTTAGTTGGCCTTTGTCAAGGTTGATAGGTTGAAATTTGAATCTTTAGAGTCATTAACAATACCAAATTTAACAAATTTTTGCTTGGGATCCCATGCGACAATTCACAAAATTTTCAAAACTATGCAAAGTTTTTAGAGTTTAGCTTAGCTTTAAGTACAGCCACCTTTAACAAAAAAATGAAACAAAAAACTCGTGGCTATAGGCTTTGTGAAGTGGTAAAAATTATTGGGTATAAAATATGTATGTGAGTGCTTGAATTTGAGAGGAGGTGATTTCGAAATGTGAATTTACCAAGAGTGTGCAACCATGATCCTTACTTTGATCAAGACGAGTGATATCTATTTAAATTATAAACAACAGTGGAACGGAACTATTAGTCAGACGATCACTCTATAGGACATAGTTCGAAGCTATAATACACTATCCATCCGATTAATATTTCAAAGCTAGACACTGACAAGTATCTGTGTCTACACATGCATACACATTTATATGCGTGTATTTTCAGAATTTGTTGGAAGACAAATATTTGCTCTTAAAGATTCTATAATCATATTATTGCTTTTAACTATTTCTAGAACATACAACACAAATAAAACGGAACAATGCAAAAGGAGAACATATATAAATATATATATATATATATATATATATATTTACTATACATATTAGTCGACAATGTGGGCTGTCGTATATATAGCTTGCTAATAATAATACATTCAAAAATAAGGCTAGCTGATGATAGATAAGCGGGTATACCCTCAATATAATAAAACGTGAATTCATTAGAGATGCTAAAAACGGAGATGGTGTTCATGGCAAGGCGGGCTACTTCAAACTAAATTGGGGAATTTAAATCAACGCCATCTTTTAAGATATATTTTTTTATAAATACCCTACATGTTTATTTGTGACACAACTAACATGTAATATGAACAAGTGTGGCATAAACTTCCGCAAATAGCTACTATGACATGTTTAGTTTATAGGTTCAGTTTAGTTCGGCCCAATCCGAGCGGCTAACACAGTTTGAATTGTATTTAGTGAAGTATCTAATTAAAACTAAACTAGCAATTCTAATTGAAGTATTTACACAGTGTTCGTTTTAAACTTATTGAGTCTAAAATTGTCTACTCATATACTATATTATAATACTAACTTTTTTTTTTTAATATTAGTTACTTACGCTACCCATTATGCCCCAATGTTTAATTTGGGCACATTACTATTTTCTGGCCGTTTGCTTTGTTGCATTATTTGGGAGAATTCTTATTAATTTACATTGGTCATTCATTCAAGAGGGTGATTTTTTAATTAAATGCTGACATTTATTCACGTTGCATATAAGAGTTCTTATGCACGTTGAAGAATTCTTATTCATTGATTCACGTTCATTCAAGAGGGTGATTTTTTAAATCATTAGTTGAATCAACTGTCCACCAATTTTAGTTTAGATAATGAGAAGTATTAATCGTTTTATATTGAAAATGTTTTAACAGATTAAATAAATGCCTTTTATACTATTTTTATTTGTTGATAATGACTTCTTCTTTACGGTAATGATATTATAGGGTTATGAATAACTTTAAATTACAAGTTGCTTTACTTTTTTATTATAATTTTCACATTTGTTTTAACAATAAAAACTTTTTGTCAGATTTTTGAACTTGTTATTTTCTCCCAATGGAGCTTAGGATCATTGTTTTACTTAATTTTTATACTATTTTCATTCATTCTGATAATGACATCTTCCTGACAATAATGAAATATAAAAGGATGCTTCTATTGACACCCTATATTTTACTTTTCAAACACTATTTCTTCAACTAATCCTTATTCCATTTCTTATACTCCTCCTAAATACCAAAGAAGGCTCTATAATTAAATAGTATTGTTGGTTTTTTGGTTTCCACCTACCCACCAAATAAACTTACAATTTTTCCCCACACATTTTTATTTTTCAGTTTATGTACTAAACAATAGTTTTCCTTTAATATAATTTTTTTTTCTTTTTTATTAAATTAAACTTTGGATTCAAGGAAACAATAATCAGTAGTAAATTGTAAGGGTTTATATATGAATTGAAGAAATTGTATTTCCTTTACTTAAAAACAAGAAGGGAAACGTAGTTTTTTTTTTCTTTTTTTCTTTTTATATCGTATTCTTTATATTAAACCAAAGAGTGGTTCCTTTTACTGGAGCACAAGATTTAGTTATTTATGTACCAAACAATTAGCAATGATGTATATAATTATAAATAGTATATATAAAACATTAATAAAAATTAGAATTATTAAAAAGAAATAAACCACATATACATATTTCATGGGAGACTCTTTCGTGTTAGAAATAATCTCTATTCTTTTGAAAAAAATAATACACTAATTTTTTAAAAGGGAATATATATATTCTAAGATAGGGTGTCTAATAAGTATTTATTTAAAATGCTTTTGTCCTTAAGATAATTTTATTAATAGGTAATACAATAATAAATAAATTGTATTAAATAGGGATGTGTGAAGAGTAGAATGAAGGGTATCAATAGACGCACTCAATATAAAATTATGAATGGTGAGAAATATTTTCATAATGAATCGTTTTTTATATTAATGAACACATTAAAAACTGATTTTGGGGGCAAGATGGGTCTTTTCTTAGGGTCTTGGGGATGAGTCCTTGTTTCTCTTTTCTTTATCATTGCCTTTCCTTTTTTAATTTCATAATGAATGTGTAATATATCATATTAATTATGAATTTGACCTTCATGTTTTTAAAAGGAACCAATTGTAATTCATTATTTTGCATTTATTCTTTTTTATGTTTTCTTATTTAAGTATTTACTATCATTTTAATTTGTTTTATTGTTTAGGGTTATAATAGTCTTTATAAGTATCATTACGGATAGTTTTGTAATTAAATGACTTTGTTGACAATTTTAGATTCAATGTGTTGTAATAAGACATTTATGGCCCATTCAAATTGGGGTTGCTCAGCCCAACGTAGAACTCAACACCCCCTTATTTCAATATTTCAAATTAATATTGAACAGTAATATCATCACCTAAATATTTGTATTTATAATTTAGCACATATTTATTTTTCAATTACGTAAATTCTTTTCATTTTATTTTTATGCTTGAAACTACAATTTTCAACACTCATTCAAGCACAAATTTAGGTTGGATGTCACGAACCCTGATCCGAGTGATGACCTAGTGGATCAATTACATTAAATAAACCAATATTTTAATTAAACTTGCCAATTGAATAATTGAGTTATTTTCAAAATGTGACAAATTAAAACTTTTTAAACAATTTCCTCTAAACTAAAGTAGATAAAATAAAATAAAATATTAAAAATAGATTAATACAATTTGGGCCGCATCGGACTAACATTTGTGCACACACAAAGTATCAATATCAAATAAATTACAACCACAATCCAATAAGAGAAAAATAGAATGAAAATATTATATGTTTTGATTTAATAAGTAAATAACCTTAAAATAGAAATCTTACAGTTCACGCGTCTGTGCCGTAGTCTCCTAATCGGTTCTAAGCTGGCATCCACCTTTGTTTGGGGGGGGGGGGGGGGGATGGGAATTTTTAAAACAAATAAAAATTGTGAGCGGAAGGCTCAATAGGACTAAGCTTAAAAAAACCATTAATTTGAATATAAAATTTAGCATTAACTTAAGGATTATAAAACACAATAAATGAAATTCGTTAATTTCAATCTTACCATTTAATCCAATTATTCATTCGAAAATGATCTTCGTATTTTATCTTGGGCAAACCAAAGTATCACCACCGTAGTGACCCAACTGGGTTTCGAGACTTGCCCCTAAGGTCGTACTCTACACGACCCGATCTCTAAGTATGACATCATACCCTAATATGTGCTTTAGGTGCTTCCAGTACTATATCATTATTCAAGTCTCACATTATCGAGTGTGTTCATTTACATTTAGTATGCCGTTCATTATGATCATCTCATTATTCAATAATTAATGAAACTACCTGATAAATTCATCTAAATAATTTCTTGAAAACATTTGAAAGGAATCACTTTGTGGCCAAAACCCTTTTTAAAACTTGTCTACCAAAGAAAGAGGTCTAGAGTCCTACCTCGATATCTAATATAGAAGTGCTCAAGCACCGTAGTCTCAACCCGCTATACATCAGCTCCACAGAACCATGAGCAACCTTAAATATGAACTAAGTTTGTCAATATCTAATTTAGAGTATCCTATAATACTATGCTATCTCATAGTGCCATAGTGTGCCTTGATATTCACAAAATCATGATGCAACATGAAAGTCTCTATTCATGTGTTAAATGGTGAAAACGGGTGAAAAACAGTCATTTTTGTGGAGCCCAGTCGGCCTGTCGAATTCCCTGGTTCGACCTATTGAAATTTTATAGTTAAGCCTACCGACCCTCTAGAACTAGTTTGCCAAACTGTTCCAGGTTTGGCTTGCTGAAAAGATGAGTTCGACCTGTCGGACTCATGAATTCAGCCTGCCGATGCTATGATCGGCCTATCGAATTGGCAAGATCTAAAAAATTCTAGATTTCAAGCCTCAGCTTACCCGACCTCAAAATCTTATTTTTAACCTTTTTAGTTCCCAAAGCATGCATAATATTAAGAAATGATAGAAAAACATATTGGAGCACATTTAAACACTTTTAAACAATTTTTTCATAGAAATTTTTAAATTATTATGACAATGAGAAAAAGATGAAAAACTTGATTTAGCTTGTTTTTGTCCAATTGAGTTTAGATTCATGATTATTTGGGTTTCACTAACTTAGATTGAAGGATTTCTAAGTTAAAAGGAACTCGGATTACAACTTTCAAAGAGAATTGAAAAATTGGGGCAAAAGTTTGAAATTTTGAAAATAAAGTAAACTAACCTTAAATTGATCTTTGAATCGAGTTCACGGAGGCTCAAACGTGTTTCTTGGCTTCCAATCTATTGAGAATCAAGGCTCTTGCTTAAACTTTGGATCAAAATGAGAGAAAAGGGAGAAAGAGAGAAACAGTGAAAGAGGGAAAGAGAGAGTAGAGAGAAAGAGAAAAAGTGAGGAAAGGAGAGTGAGGGAGAGAGGGGTTAAATAAAGGAAGAACAAAGTGGTTTCAGATATAAAACCATGTCCCACACATGATTTTCAAAGTGGGACATGTTGGGCATTTGACAGTTTATTTTGTTCTAAAATTCAAAATAACGAATAAAAATAATTGAAAATCAAATTAGTTGGAAAATAACACAAAATAATTAGGTTAAGTTTAGATTACAATAAGGCATATTAATTCACTTTTTTATACTAATTGGGCTTAATTAAATCTTTGGGTGTTACATTGGATTTTCTATTTGAATTAATACTTTAACTACACATCCAAACGCCAGTTTGAATTGCGGTTTAAATTATTAGAGTTTTATGTTTAAATAAAAAAGTTAAAATTAACATATTTCAAATGAGAGAACCAAATAGGGGTACATGTGTTTTATGGTTCTTGAACTGGCACAATAGTATTGCTTAATTATGTTTATATCTCAACCTATATAATATCATGGTAGGGCTGGCACTGCTTAATTGTGTTTATATCTCAACCTCTATAATATCATGGTAGGGCTGGCAATTCGTGTTTGCGTGCCGTGTTCATGCCAACACATTTACATACATGACATGATTAAATTAAACACGAACCCGACATGATTAATAGACCTGTAACACAACACGATTAAACAAATTTACTATATAATTTTTTTTGATTTCATATACTCCATAATTTTCTTTTAATTTTTACTAACAAAATTTAAAGAATAAACCCAAAATTAAAGCCAAACCAAAATTAAAACCAAAATAAATTAAAAAACCTTAAACATTAGTGTCAAAAATATAATCATATTTAATTATTAAATATTTTCAACTGGATTTTTTTCCTTCAATTTTTAAATTAGTGAAAAATTATTTCAAGGCCACAAATTGCTTCACTACTGCTGCATGGACAAGGAAAGAACTCATAGAAGCTAATGTTTATATAGAGGGCGGTTGAGAAAAGGGCAGCGTTTCCTTTTGATGTGGGAGTTTTGAAAAGCCAATGAAGAAAAGCCTATAAATAAATTAGAAGCGATTATTTAACACCAAATCAACATTTGGTGTAGTGGTGGGCTGTTGGCAAGCGTGACTTGGAATGCCTAGGTGCAAGGCTCGATTCATCTACCAAACTAGAGCTTTATATTTACGTGTTCGATTCTATCAACCAAGAAAATTATCATAATTGAGCTTTACCCTATGGTTAAGACGGTTTGAACTGAAGTGTCAAACAAACTATTCATCATATATACAAAAACATACAAGCTAAAAAATTAATGCATTTTACGTGTTCGATTCGATCAACCAAGAAAATAGTAATAGAAAAAAAAAATGCTATTCGTGTGATTAATCTGCTGTACTATACTCTTACTTATCACCCGTAGTTTCCATCGATCATAAATTCCATCTTAGCCAGTTTCGAAACTCTGTCAGCACTACTAGTCATTATCACACTCTCTATGAAGCTGGAAGTAGTTGCTCTTTATACATCAATAGTTGTCAAATATTATTTTGTTTTCTTCGGAATTTTTAGGATTGTTGCGCTTAAGACTGTGGAAATGATACCAATATTAATGCAACAGGAGACCCAAAACTTGATCAACAAGGCCAACCAAAATACCTTTATTTGGATTTTGTCATTCCATATCTCACAAGTCATAGTATTAATTAAAATTCACAAGTACATTATAACCTACATAACTTTGAAGTTTGCAAATTCTAGCTTAAAATTTATGCATTATCGTATTTTTATCACAGTAATTGAAATTTTTTCCTCAATTCTGAGATGAACCCTCTGATTAATTTTTACAATACATGCTGCCGGCTTAATCATAGATATTTCTGATAAGTACATATATTTTATACATAAAAAGGAACACAAACACAATAATTATAGAACTAAGAATTTCGTTGATCATAATTGTAGTTCATTTGTTTGTTTCAAACGCTGTTTTTGGTTGTCTTGAAGCCTCTTGGCTTCCTACTGTTTTGTTATTTATCCTTTGTGCTTTTCTTCCTCTTTCACTAAAGAAGAAGAAGTGCAAACCCTAGCAACAATGTCCCTCGTACTAGCTACACTAGCTACTTATGTGTCTTATATATATTTCCCATTGTTTTGTGATTGGCACCGAACCTCTGAGTCCGACCGTTGTGAGAATTGACAGTAGCCACACGCAACTTGTTTTATTTGATTTGTTAATGATTTTAGCAGCTAATATCTGACCATTCTAGATTCAACTTTGTGAAGCTCAAATATTGGTGATTTCCGTGAATAACCGACACTAATATCCACCGTATCTGCTAAATTGCAAACACCAACGAAGAATCATTAGTTTACACTAGTACTCAAATGTTTGTTTTTGGTATTCTATAAAAAAAATCTATAATTAGAAAAAAAAGGACCGCCAAAATGGCCAGCCTGATTGATTAATTAGACTTTGAGAAAATTGCCTCCTTAAGAAATTGTGAAAAAAAAAAGAAGAAAGCATGGAGGGAGGGAACGATTATTGAATTTTTTTTATTTCTTATTTCTTTTTACAAAGACAACAAGATTAAATACAAAGAACATTCCGTTCTATTACTATATGGTCAGTTTATGATCAATGGACTTGATTCTTGAGTAATTGAAGGACTCACATTTATATGTTACATGTTTTGATTAACCAATGTGATTTATTCGGAAATTAACAACTTGACACTTAGAGGGCATAATATTATAGATAATTGGAATCGCTAACTTATTGATCCAAAATTGATAACTTCATTTAGAAAATTAACGATATCCTTTTTGTGACAGCCATTATTTTCTTACCAAGTAATATGGTAATTAAATTAATTATTAGTGTGCCAACTAAAATCTGTTTCATCTAAAATCTATTTTATCCTATTTATTTTTACCTATTTCAAAATTTTTAAAAAAATTTTGTATATCTATTTAGTATATTTACCGAAGCGCTCTTGGAACATCAAATTAATTACGAAAATGCCATTTGGCATTATATGAACTAAAGTCTCCAAAGGAGACATAGTACACTTAATGCTTCACCTACTTGTCTCCTACTTCCCATTATTTTCCTTCTTCAATCGGGCCCTCCAACAAAAAAAAATAAAATCATGTATTCATTTTCTTTTCTCCATATAACACTTATCTCTCCCTTCCTCCTTAAAATGTCTCCCTCTTATTCTTTTCTTTTTCTTCTTCTTCTTCTTTCTTTTACTCTCTAAGTCTGAGAAACCCAGCTCCATGTTGTTCAAAAGTCTCCATGCTAAAGTTGAACTTGAGCTTTAATCCTCTGAATTGATGACTTAAAGTCTTTAATGAGATTTTAAGGTAAGATTTTTAGAAAATTAATCTAGTTTTATCTACAATCTTTACTTTGAATTTGCTTCTTTATTTTGCTACACAATTTACATTTTATGGTTTTGAATGAGTAAGTTTGATATAAACATGTTTTCACCCTTATTTGCAAGAAATGCTTGAGACATGGTTTGATGATGATATTGGTATAAAAAAATCCACAAGAATATGTTTATTACGAGTATATAATGCATGCTACATATTTTGATATGGTTTTGAGATTTTGTGTAAGGACAATATGATTTGGTGTAAAGGGAAACTTGGTATTCCATAAAATTTATAATGCCTCTATGAGTAGTGGGTCTTTCTTGAAATTCTGGTATCAAATAAAAATGAATTTTGTAAATTGGTTTGCACATTTAAAAAGTAGACATCTTAAGCTTTCTAACGAGCTATTAGAAGCCTAAATCAGAGTTGTATTTTATTTTCTATGAAATTTTTAATTTTTAGATTAAAAACTAGTAAATCTGCTAATAGTAGTATAACACCCGTTTACTTTAAGTAAACCACCTGTTAACCCATGTGTTGATTATAAATAGTAAACCTATCCTTTTTGTAGAAGTATACTACTAGTTTGCCATGGTATACCAACTGCTAACCTGACCAAGAACCCAACTTTGTTCACCTCCTAATTCCTTAATGTCTTGCAACATTTCCTATACTATTAGGGACTAAAACATAGAGATTACTTGTATACATTTTATATTATGTTAAGACAAACATTGTTTACTTTGGTATTCAAAAAGAAATTTACATAAAAGCTTTAATGGCACACTAGTGAGATGGATTTACACATGATTTACTTATGAATGTGGTTGTATGTTGTGCTTTAGTTTTAATTGTCCTTATGCATGCCTTAGGATCAAGGGAGTGTGGAGCTAACATTAATTGCTTCTGAGATTAAAAGATTGTTGATAAGCTTGGAAGGTAGGGATTCTATTACTCATCTTTTGTGAGGTTTTGGTAAATTAAAATTTGGCTGTTTAATGTTGCAAGATATGTACATGATAATTTGAATATATATATGGTTATATCTATAACATGATGATATAGAACTCGTCCTATATTGTACAGTGAGGAATATAATAAATTGACACATGTTGTTATAAATTTAGAAGCATGGTTAGGAAAACTAACTCTATAAATAACAATTTAATATAGAAGAATAGTAAGACGTGAAGAGGGTGGTGGTTACGTTCTTGGGTACAAATACCCTAAAAGGTAAAATAGGGGGAGGTGATGACGCTCCCTTGGGTCAAAAGTCTCAAAATGCACTATATAGAAATCGACTTGGTGATGACTCGAGGCTTGATGTCCCCTTACCGGAACAACCTTGGAGTGATTGGAGGGTAGCCAAGCCCGCCCATTTGGGTTTCGATGAGTTGAGTGATACTCTATTGAACGTGAATACCTAAGAATAATAATGAACTGTAATATTTGTGTATATGTATATATATATGTATGAAACTCGGTAATGATTAACTATGGTATCTATAGAATATGAGCATAATAAATCTCAAAATTTGGATAATGATGAGCGTTAACTAACCGTGAAAGTTTTAATATGGTAATGATAAAAACCTAAAGGCAGCTAAGAGGAAAATAGTTGAGGAAGCTATATAGCTATATTACATTGGGATTGCTTCAATTGTTAAGAATGTTTTTCATGATAATATAAGCATTGATTGTTTCTTTTTGTGACTATATTAAGATATGTTGAAGGTTGAAATGATGATGATGAAAATTTTATATCATTAAATTTAAGGTACTACATTAAACTGTGGTTTAATTATCATTTATATTTTTATTTTTGATTTGAGAGTTTTCATTTAAGTCCCGGGCAATTTTATTTTTAAAGTTTTGCTTTTATTTATGATTTTTATTTTAATTCATTAAAAACTGTTAACCCCTATATAAGGGCGTTACACTTTTGAAGTGTTTATCTAAGAGTTTGAATGAAATATTACTCAAGCATGTTGGATATTAGATATCATATGACTAATACAATACCTTAGAAAATTAATGATATCCCTATGAAGTGTTTATTTGAGAGCTTGAATGAAAGAGTACTCGAGCATGTTGACATTAGATATCATATGAATAATACAAAACCTTATTACGGTTAGTTCAGAAATAGGACTAGGACATGATGTAATATGAACAACTGATAATTTCTGCTAAATATAGTAAGTTCTAATCATATCAACTGATGATCATATATAAGATAATTATAATATTGAGTTATTACCAAACTCCAATTTATGGATTTATGTCTTTTGATTTACTTAGTATAGATTTAAGAACCTGATCCTGTTCCTTGTATTTTGAAGGCGTAATGAAGTAAGTTGCTGAGAATGTTAATTTCACAAGATGGAATCTATTTCTTTTTTAATAAGAAGTAAATAAATAATTCTCTTAAGCATTGATTTGAAGCTTGAATAATAAGAGCGCTCAATTCATGATTAAGTTCATGAATTTATTATGATTCATTAAAGAATCAATGGTACTCAAAGATAAAAAAGTAACTAGAGAGGTTAACGTTTGGGAAGTCACTTAACTTGCTTAAACATCATTATCTTAATTTATTTCTTACTTACTTAGAAAGAAATTACTGGAAATTTTTTTTCTTTAACATCCTTTAAAATGTTCTTAAAAGCTGTTACGACTTGAGTTAAGATATTGCTCAACATTTGACTTTAAAACTATTTTAAATCGTTTCTTAAAACTTAATAAGAAACATTAATTTTATAATTATATAAAACATTTCGTAAACATATCTTAAAACTTTGAAAACATTTTCTAAAACTTTGATTTTCTTAAAACTTTGAAAACAATATATCAAATAGTGGGAAAACATTTTCTTTAGGCAATTGAAGCATATTGTAGTGGAATCCATACCTAAATCTTCGCATCTGTCATCTGTAGCACAAGCTCTTCAAACAGGTCCTACTGATCACCCATAAGACTACCTACAACATGAAGGAACTTTTAATGAGCTTTCACTTAATAAGTTCAAAAATAATCTCATAAATCATTTTTTCATACTTTATAAACTTTTCTCATAAAAACCTTTCTCTTAAAACGTTTTTCATGAAACATTTTTTAAATGTTTGTCCTTAAAATGTCCTTCATAAACCTTTTCTTGTAAACATAAAAATGCTTTTCATAAACATTTAATGTAAAATATTTCTCAGAATATTTTTCATAAACATAAACCTTTTATAACATGGAATACAGGCAAAATTATAATGCATGATTTAATTTACGCTTAATTATGAACTTTCAAGTATGAGCATCTTATGAATATTCATTACTTTAACTTTTTATTTTTGTTCCTTAACTTTCCTTATTTTATAAACTTTAGTGTTCGTACTAACACAATTAATTATGAGACCCTAAACATGATGCTTTCCTTGTGGAAGACTTGAAACCATCAAAAACTATGGTTATAACTTTAACTTTACTTGTATATCTCACATCAAGGAGGTTATAACTTTAACTTTGTTAGGGTACCTCACATCAAAAAGGCTGGTACGATACTTTTTTTTTTTATCTTTATTCTACATTCTTTTTAACTTTAGTGAGCATATCAATGCTATCACATCATATGCAAACACTTTTGTAAATCATAACGTATACTCTAAAACTTATTGTGTAACAAATGCAACATGAAATTTATAACTTAAACTGTAAAACTTTATGCATTAACAAAATGCAAATATACTTTAAACATAATTATTGCAAATACATTGCAAACTTTTACTTGATCTTTAAAAACTTTATGCATATTAAATGCATACATGCTTTAAACATAAAAGTTGTAAGCACATTGCAAATCTTAATTTAAACTTTAAAATCTTTTGCAAACAAACACAAACATACTTTAAAAACAATTTGCATAACAATTGCAAACACATTTGCAAACATATATGTAAACATTTAAAAATCATTTACTTTATACTGTAGTTGAGGTTTGAACTTACTTGTTTATAGCTCTAACGTTCCCGTTTCCTTCCTTTTCCTTTCATTAGTAGGCTTTTGTGTCCTGATCATGCAACACTTAACTTATTAGTTAACTTTTTTATTATCAATCTACTTGATTGATAACATAACCTAAACATTAAATGTTCATTCCTTTTTACATAACTTGTATACTATCAGATTACTTTATTTTACTTTGTATCCCATTGGTTTACGTTTCTTCTACTTAGCTTTATAACCCATCAGGGTTACCTTTCCCTTTAGTTAACTCTATAACTCATCAGGTTATCACTCTTTTTACTTAACTCTGTAACTTATCGGATTATTTTTTTCTTTACTTAACTTTGTAACCCACTAGATGACATTTTTTTTTACTTGAACATCCCTTATTAAATTTCCAATCTCATGTGATGGTTTCATTACTTTACATATTACAAAACATTTTCTATCTAAGAACGTTTTGCTAGTTTGGAATGTTCGCTTCTGCTTTAGTCATTTTCTTAAAAATGATGTTTTTGCCCTTATTGGGTTTTTCGTTAACTTCATAACTTGTTAAACTTTTTTCTTCACTTTCCTCTCATTTATTACATGTTATGGAAAAATTCCTGCTTAGGAGTGTTTTCTGACATATTATGTTTCGGGTTCGTTTTGGCCATTTTCATAAAATGACCATTTTGCACTTATTGGGTCTTAGAAAACTTTCGGAACCCGTTAAAGCATAACTTTCATTTCTTTACTTCTCATAACATTGTAGAAAAACAAACAACAATTTTTCTTTCATTAAAATCTGTTTTGTCAAAACTTTATAGTTTTGACCCGTAGAGCGAAAATTATGATATTTTTGCCCTTAGCGTCATTCTTTCATTTTTTACTTGATTAAACTCTTAATCTTTAAAAAACATAAATCCTAAGGTTACTCACAGCCTACAGTAGTGTAGGAACGTTTCTTGGTGAAAAACTCAATTTCACACAATTTTACGATTTTGCCCTAAAACATAAAAAACTTTACATTTTTGCCCTAGGACCAAAAACAACCTTTTTATACCAAAACATTCAATTTTTCCCAAGGAATAAAACTTACAAAAGCTCCTTGGTTGAATTCTACACATTTCATAATGTTTCCATTTCGTGAAATTTTATGATTAAAATTTCATAAAATTCTTAACTTCTTAACCAAGCAGAATTTTGACAAACTGTTCACGTTATCTTAACATTTTTTATGAGTTCTACAACTTTCATGTTTTAGTTTTCCTTAAATTCTAACGTTAATGTGAACTTTTTGGTTGATTTTTAAATCTGCTAAAATTTTATAAATCTTTGCAATTTACTCCTTTTGAAATTTTACAAATCTAGAGTACTAATGAAATACATGGGTGTCTTTTCATAAATTGATGCAACCTTATAACTCATGCAACTTTTTATGTAAGTGTCATTTTGTGGAATAATAAATCTATTACAACAGATTTGTTTGATAATAAGCATTCAATTTTGTATGAAAGTACACAACCCATCAACAGAACGGTTTGAAACAATTCAAAAGCACACTAGTACAAAATGAGCATTCTTCGGGCTGGCATTGTGGCGCCATCTTTTGGGTGCTGCGTCATTGAGTGCATTGCACTACAAGCGAGAATTTTTTCCAGCACTGCGGCGCTTTTGGGCATCACGACACCGGCGCCACTGTCCCGACGATAAATTTCTCCAAATTCCAATGCCGTGGCGTGGCCCTACACACTCATGTCAAATACTCAAAAAATGCATGTTTATCTTATTTTCTTATGTGATCTTTGACTTTAAATATAGGAGAGACATATTATGGGATATTAATTGTGTATTGATTGCTTAACGACTTTCTGGCAATTTGTTTGCCATAAATAGCCACTGTATTGGCTGCCTCAACAACCTCCAACAATTACCGAACCCTCGTCCTCAACGAATCACTAAACACCCGTGTAAAAGTGGTTTGATATAAAAATTTGCCACGTGTATTGCTATTTAATATCTTTCACAGAACCATCGTTTTCATTTCTTTCGTTTTCTGTCTTTCCTGAGCTACTTCGTGGCGACCCAGATTAATGCCCCATCCAATAGCTTCTATGGGGATTTATATCTGATTAAACTCAAAAGCTTACTTTTCATCAAACTCAAAAACAGATGAACTCCCCTCAAAAAAAAAAAAAAAAAAAAAGGGATGAACTTGCGAATGCATTAAAACACAATCTGATCGATAAACTGGGTTTCTTTAATAGTCACCGTTAGAAAAAACGTTTACTTGTAAATAAATGAACCCATTCGTTTTTGTGGTCCAAAAGCTTCTAGAAAGTTTGGGTATTCGGAAACTTATACAATTGATATAAGTTGATGCAAAAAAGAAAGAAAAAAAAAAAACCACCTGGTAGAAAGCAGAACAAAATAAGGATCAACTGAAATGCTATATATGATGAGCATTATATTTACTTAATGTCGCGTTATATCTTCTGCTCAGTTTTTGTTTTTGTCGGCAAGGCCAAGGACGCGGTTAGTTGAAAAGAAAGTTTTTTTTTTCCTTTCTTTTTTCGTTTTTCTAATGGCCGTAAACGGAAGGTTGAGGGGTTCCGTGAAAGATATTAAATAGCAATACACGTGGCAAGTTTTTATTTGAGAGCCTGAGGAGGAGACAGACAAAGGTGACAGACGATCTCTATCCTATATATATAGCCTAGGGTAATCCATTGTTATAGAGCTTCTATTTGAGAGAAGATTTTGAGCGTTTCTCATATTAATTGCTAGCATCTCTCGATCTTGCACTTGTGCATCTGTTCATAGGTATATATAATAGATCAGATGCCTAGAATGATTCTCTTTGTAATTAACATGACAAAAGATTGAAAAACAAAACATGACTTTTTTTTATTAATTTTGTCAATAATGGTTAAGTCCATTTGAATATAAGATTGTTAATTTTATTTTCTTGACAACTATATTTCACCAAAATTAATTTTTACACTGCCAGTATTTTTAAAAGTAATTTTGCACTAACAATTCTAAAGGTTTTACTAGGGGATTTTTTAGTTCCTATTCTTTTAATTTAGGCCAAACAATATTCCTTAAACTCTCAAAACTTTTGCAAGTAAACTTTCCAACAAGTTTTGATGGAATGAATCACGCACAGTGCAAGGTATCCAATATGGGAGGTTTTTTAAGAAAAAGCAACAATTTATAATATATTAAAATAAATTCTCAAAAGGAAAACTAAACCTAAGAATCTAGGATGAGAAAGAGAGAAAAGAGCCCATAGGGAGGGTGGGCCAAGGTTGGCTTGCCATGGCTAGGTAGTGTTGGCTTGAGACGATCTCGCAATGGCAAGGGTGGGGCTGGCTTGTGATGACTGGGGCAGCGCTATAATGATATTATATCATTTGGGGTGAGACTACAAAGATAGGGCGAGGCTGGCTCGTGATAGCTGGATCTTCGATACATTATGTCGTTAAAGTTGGGTGTTAATGACTGTTGTAATAAAGTTGGGTGTATATATAATTACCGTTAGCGTATGCTCCCAAGCACTATATATATTTACGTTTTAGCTGGAAATGGACAGATCTAAGAAAGAGAGATCTAGATAATAGAGAGAGATGACATCGTCACACATGGCTTTTCAAGTGATCAGTTGCTCCATTAATGGGAGGTTGTCGATGCCCAACAACCATAGGCACTTCCAAACAACATTGTCCTCTGCTGTCAAGGTACAACGTTGATGTTTTTCCTTTTATATAGTCACTGATCAGCGGTTGAACGGCAGAAGATGGACGGTCACGTGTGTGTTAATATACACATGCATATATTTTGCTCTTCGTCATTATTGATTATTACTACATAGGTGGACAAGTCCATATATATATGTGTAGATAGCTAGCAGTAGAACTAATTTGTTTGTGATATTTTGGACCTATAATTCATTAAAATGCAAATAACGATGAGCAGCCATTGTTGGGAGCACTGCAACAAGCTGTTGGAGACAATATTAGAATAGAAGTGATCTCCAAAACCATGAAGAACACTTGGGCAAAAATGTTGGACGCTTTTGTTGATTTGGTCTTTGAATTTGTTGATCAACCATTGCTGCTCCCGGCTCAGGTACTACCTATCTAAATAATATTTTTCTAATGGTCTGATCAAACAATTTAAAATTTTCGGTAACATTAATGTAATTACATACACAGATATAATTTATTTGCAGAGCAACTATGTGCCGGTTGATGAGATAGCAGGAGGGCCTGTGGTTGTCACCAGCATCGAAGGGAACATTCCAGATAATTTTCCCCAAGGTGTTTACGTAAGAAATGGTCGGTAATTTGGTACTCCAAGTTTCCAAGTTTCTATTTTTGTTTCTTAAATTCATAGCGGTACGCCAGAAATGGATTGTGTCATAAGTTTATAGGGCTGTGCAGAGAAAACCGCAAACCGCTGGGCGAAACATAGACCTTTGCACGTTGGTCTAATTTCACATCAGAGCTGTTTTTCAGCTATCTGAGATTAAACCGGATTGCTTAAAGAAAGATACAACTTTTTATTTTGGACACAACAATTATATCATTTTTTTTCAAGCTTTTAAATAACTTAAAAAGACCACAATTCTTTTTTTTTTTTTCAAGTCACAAAAAACCTCTAAAAAAAAATCTTTAAAACGTCGGTTGAGCCAGTCTCATTTTGTTCTAAAAGGATCTCAATTATAAGATGTCAAAAATTTAATTGGAGTAACAACTAATTAATAAGACAAAAAATAGAACTGCAAATATGTATAGCTAATTATGCCACATGTCTCCACCCATGAACTAAAAAAAAGAAAAGAAAAGAATAAGAACACACAATTTTTTAAGATTATGGTATGAAGTTTGTTAAAAACTGTGCATCAGATGGCGATATTGATTTGTAGTGTATTTACTATTTGTCGCCTAATGAGCTTGCTCAGTACGTTATTGCAACGTCACATGTGGCGAAGTAAATACGGACAAGAGAATTGCAGTGACACAAACTAGAATATGTATCAGTAGCCTTGTATATATACACCATACAAAATAAAGATACTAAGGAGAAATTATTATGTTTCAAATAACGATGAAAAATTAAATAAAATAGTAAAAAAAAGGAAGAGAATAGTACTGTACTATTTTTCGGCTGGCTAAGAATGAAAGAATACATAATTAATTAATTGATATTAATAATAGAATGTTGGTATCATCTTTGCTGTGATTGCAGGACCAAATCCACTTTTCGGAGGACTAAAATCAGCAAAATCTATGTTTGGAAAGTCAAATCACATTTGGGTAGAAGGAGAAGGAATGCTCCATGCTTTATATTTTAGCAAAAATAATAATGATTCCAATTGGATTGTTCGCTACAACAACAAATATGTTGAAACCGAAACTTTCAAGTTAGAAAAACAAAGAGACAAACCCTCTTTTCTTCCTACTTTAGGCGGCAGTTCATCCGCCGTTCTATCTGCTTTTCTGTTGAATCTGGTGCGGACATGATCTTTGCTATATTTTCTCATAGTAATGCCATACGATGGATAACTTTTCAGAATAACATCTATTTTTTTTTAAAAAAAAAGGAAAACAAACTTTGAATTTGTAGGACTAAGGATTTCAAAGATGTATAAGATTCTCAAGAATTCTTCGTGCAGTAATTTTCTTTTTAATGCCTATTTTAGCTGAGGTTTGGAAAGGTACACAAATATATAAGCAACACGGGCGTGTTTGAGCATTCAGGGAAGTTATATTCCATCGCTGAAAATCACATGCCTCAAGAGATTGACTTTTCTACGTTGGACACATTAGGCAACTGGAATCTCTCGCGATCGTGGAACAGACCTTTCACTAGCCATCCAAAGGTATTATTTTTAGTTAGTTACCTTAGCTACTACACTTTGATAACGTCATTAATGTGTGTGTGTGTGTATATATATAGGCCTATTTCATAATGTTTTCTTTGACTTTTTATCTTTTGCTTATGCATACATTACAGAGGGCTCCGGGCACCGGAGAGTTGGTTATTATAGGGATGAATGCGATTAAACCTTACGTTGTAATTGGAGTAATTTCTGGTATATTCATACATACTATATTTTAAGAACAAACATTTGTCACACTGAATGTAATTGATTTTATTCATATGTTGGGGACACTATTCTAATTATTTTTCAAAATCTAACGACTTTTTCAGCTGATGGAAATAAAATAGTTCATAGAGCAGATCTTAAACTCGATCGGTGTACTTTTTGCCATGACTTTGGAGTTACGCAGAGGTAAAAGCTAGCTATATTTGATTAAGAATGGATTTTTTCACTAATAAAAATATATCCACAAGTACTCTCAAGAATGTGTATTAGATTATTGACTAACTTACGACAGGAGGACTCGAGTAAACTAATTAGTCAAACACTTGATCTGAATTAATTGGAATTAATTGAGTTATAAATCCTAAAATTTTTCATAATCCTCCAATTTATGCCTTTATTTTTTTCTATTATTACACAAACACGATAAATATTGAGTACTTAATGCCAAAAAAAAAACCTCACATTTAGGTTTATGTGACGAATAACATTATTAAAGTTTCGAATTTATGTCATGCAAACTAGCTAGATAATTCAAAGATCAATAAAATGTGGTATTAATTTGAATCATAAAAAAACAGTGGAATAAATCTAGGGATCATACAAAAGGTGTATTAAATCTCTATCTCTCTCTATATATAGTGTATATATATATATATAAGTATATATATATATATATATATGTCTACATACTTCCTATTGTCCCTCTTTAGCGAACATCCCTCTAACGAAACAATATCTCGAAACAAAAATATGTAACATAATGACCGTTAGACGTAACATCAATGTCAAAGAGGTGACACCAAAAAATTTATGTTAAAAATATAACCAAAAAAAAATATTATACTACTACAATATTATCAATGTTACACTCAAAATTTGAAACCATATTTTAATGATAGTCATGTTATGGCTTTCTAACATTGATATTACGTTCAATAAATATCATGTTATTTTTTTCACTTCTACATGTTACTTGGAAAGGACCATAAAAAAATATTATTTTTATACACACACACTCTCAACCGAGCTAGTATTCTATCCTAGTTTTTATTTCTTTCAGTTCTTCAATTTAAGATGATGCTTACAAGTAATATATGTTCGTACTGTCGTATATACGTATGTACACACGTGTACATATGTATCTTTGCATGCAATAATTGGGTTGGTACAATTATAGGTAAAATGAGTGAAAATGAAACTTTTTAATTATTTTCCATTGAATTTTTTAATTAGAGATTTGAGAGGGTGAGAGTAACAAACTAATTTAGATCAAAAGTAAGGGTATAAATGAGTAGCCCATTTAGCATTTTAATCAAAACTAAAGTTTTAAGGTTAAAAATTATAAGCATGTAAAAGCTTTGCATTATAGTAGCTTTTTGTTTGGGTTATAGATGTAAGAATTTTACATTGTAATTAGTTAAAATAAATTAGTTCCAACTAAAGTATCAAACAGATGCAATATGTTTTAAAA
Source organism: Artocarpus hirsutus (assembly GCA_946598075.1). NCBI lineage: Eukaryota > Viridiplantae > Streptophyta > Magnoliopsida > Rosales > Moraceae > Artocarpus > Artocarpus hirsutus. The sequence continues at coordinate 120,687 of CAMOHE010045914.1, read as the reverse complement.
CATTATGTATAAAATTTAAAAAAAAAATGTTTTTTTTTTTTGGAAGGGAAAACTAAAATGTTGTTAGGGGACAAAACAAGAGCCTATGCACTTCTTAAGTAAAATACAAAAGACCCACTTGGCCTCCAGCCTTTGTTGGCAGCCTGCCATACTAAATTGAGAACTGATTAATTAAGTAGCAACTTTTCCACTACTTTGGATCTTTATTTGAAAAATAATTAAGGTCATATATGTAACTTCATTTGCACGTACCTTTGGCTTTGCAGGTACAACGTGTTCTTGGATTTTCCACTCACAATTGACATCACGAGGCTTGTCTGCGGAGGCCCGTACGTGAGCCTTTAATTCTTCTGGAATTCTACATTTTATGTGCCCAAAAGTCTTTTGAATAATTAACATTGCGCATACATATAATTAGAGGCGAAAATAATTGTGTTTGTGTCGTGTTTGTATCGACACGTTTATAACACGATATGTTTAACCTGAATACGAGCACGACATGATTAATAAATATGTCAGATATGCAAACATGAACACGACACGTCTATGGTACGCGTAACACGACACGATACGATTATTAAACGTGCCGTGATGGGTTGACACTATAACAACACGCATATGACACGTTTATAACCCAATTAACTAAAAATTAAAAAAAATTAAATTTTTTTTTAAACTCCAATAAAGAAAATTAACAAAAACACAATATCCAATTTATACGAACCTACTATAAATATTTCAAATATTTTTATTTTTAAGTTTAAATGTGTTATAAATAGGCGGGTCATGTCGTGCCGTGTCAACACGTTTATGATCCATTTAATTAAACGTGTTAAGGCGTATTTAGTGTGTTAACATGAATCCAGCCCGTTTATTTTTGTGTTATTTGTGCCAACCCATTTATGGCACAATTAATAAACGTGCGGTCTAAACCCTTTATCTCATGTTGTTTTCATATCGTGACATCGTGCCGTGTCTGAATTGCTGGCCCTATATATAACTCATATATACTAGTTGAAAGCAACATGCATGCGTGCATTCAATTTGTTGATTTTTTTGAATATGCAAATGTAAAATTTTTAGAAGATTTTATTGATCTATTGCTACCTTAGGAGTTTAATATAGTAAAAAAAATTAGGGTTAATCTTACAAATGGTTCTTGAGCTTTGTCCTCAATCCCACTTTTGTTCTAAACATTTAAACAGTCTTACTTTAGTCCTTATCTGTTACTTTGTTTCAATTTCGACCCCTTTATTAGTTAAGTGCATGTTAAATATTTGATGAAAAAGCTTTATAATATCTTACTCTGATCTCTAAAATATTATTTTGTTTCACTTCTATTAGCAAGGTATTACTAAGGACCAATTGAAAAAATCTAAAGTGAAAAGCTAATTAAATACAATAATTTTTATGTAACTAAAGTAAAACAATTTTATTGTATTATTAGTCAGATGAGTTTTAATTAAAAAAGTAAGTTGAATGTTTAATGCACGTAAATATATATATATATATATTATATATATACTAGCATTAAAAATTCAACTTGATAAAATTGTCTTTGTTTCATTACATGTATTAAAATCATTGTATTAATTTTTTCGATTTAAGTTATTCATATTTTGGTCTTTAATAACTCTTAGCTAATCGAGGGAACAAAAGTACAACAAAATAATAGTTTAGGAACCAATGTAGATATTATAAAAGTTTATTGTTAAATATTTAACATCTAACTAATAAAGGGACCAAAAATAAAACAAAATCATAGGAATTTAGGACAAAAAAGAGATTTTTTAAATATTGTGGACAAAAGAGAGACTTAGAATAAACCTCAAGGACCATTTTTTAGAGTAACCCAAAAATTGAAGTAGACGACTACGTCGTAAAAAAATTTGATCAAATGGATAGTATATAATTTTAGGAATTCCATTTAAAGAAACAGTCTTTTACAAGATGATGATGATGATGATAATAACGATGATTATAATAATAATAATTAAGGATAAGATGATGATGATTATAATAATAATAATTAAGTAAGGATATATTTAAGAAATATTATTTGAGCTGGAAAATTGGGCAAAAAAAATTTATAACGACCACATATAAAAATGTTAACTAGTAAAAAACCAAAAAATATTTAAGAATATAAAGACATTTGATAAAAATAATTTTAATATGCTAATTAAGAAAGAAAATCAATTTCACGTATAAAAACATAAAATTTAAAAATAAACAAAGAGTAAATGGACTTGAAATGCACTTCTTAATTGAAGCGTGTGAAGTTATTGATATATGCATACAAGTAAAACATATTTAAGGAAAAAAAACCGTCAGGGGAAAAATTATATAGAAATTTAGTATGAGATATACACGTAAAAAAAATTACCTGAAAGGACTGTATGAAAAGAACATGTTTAAGTAGGAATACATTTGAGAAAAGCACTTCAACATGGAAAAATCGAAGAAATGGAATTTAGTAAGAAAATTATTTGATTGGCACCATATATATACATGAGAAAAATTATTTGTGAAAAAACGAAATAATTTTTTTTAAAAAAACACAATTGATATATCAAGAAGTAGATGATAAAAATTATTTTTAAGTAGAGTCATATTAAAAAAAATCAAAGATTATAATCAGACTTAAAGAAGAAAAATACTAAAAATAAAGGAGTGGAGCAACTAAGACAGGAAGGAAAAAAAAAAAAAAAAATCATATCAACAGAAAGCAAAGGTAAAACAATGATGAAGAAAAAAACTTTCAACCAATACGGAGAGTTTCGGTCGAAAGTGATGAACAACATGTTAAACGTTGATGGTCCTACATATTGTTAGACTAGATGCTAGGTTAAAGTAAATTAAATATATCTAAAACTTACGTCTTCTCAATATGATTATGCTAATTACTGCCTAGATTAATAAAGTACGACAAGGAGGAATATGCAAGGATTGGGGTTATGCCTCGCTATGGTTATGCAACTTCAATCAGATGGTTTAAAGTTGAACCAAATTGCACATTACACGTTATTAATTGTTTTGAAGACGGAGATGACGAGGTACATATGCATCACTTATAAATTTTAGAAATATATTTGCCTATTTTATTGTCTTTCAAATGGCAAAATTATTTATTTAGTGATCATATTTGCGACAACCTCACCAAAAATGCCAAGAAACGAATTAACAATCCAATGTTTTTTTTTTTTTCCCTTTGATAACAAAGCAGGTTGTGATCTGGGGTTGTAGAGCTCTTGAATCTGTCATAGATTCAAAAAGTAGGGAGAAAAAAATTGACAGCACAACGAGAGATGCTTTACTGTACGATCGTCCTTACGAATGGCGATTAAACATACGAACGGGACAAGTTAAGGAGAAGAATCTCACTGCTGACACAGAAATTGCCATGGATTTTCCTATGATCAATTCAAATTTTACTGGTCTTAGAAACAAATTTGGTTACACACAAGTTGTTGATCATATGTCAAGCTCTACTTCAGGTGATTTATAAAAAGAAAGATATTACTATTTTTTATCCTAAATTTTCGCTCTTCTTTCCAACAAATTACCATTGCCTTTGTCGTTAAGGCTATATATTAATAGATATTAAAATTGGGGATGATTATATAAATATATTTCACAACAAGTCTCAACTTTTTTTTTTTAATTCCTCTCTCTTTTTTGAAAACTATAATGGTATCATGCATTAGATTTGAGGTATATATGTTTCTTCCTCCCTGACATATTTTTTTTGGCAAAAAAAAAAGAAAAGAAAGGACAACGATTTAAAGAACATCATAAAAACATTTTCAATATTCAAAAAACATCAAAATCATAAAACGAAATATCATTTTTAAGAAAAACATATCCTTCGCTCATAATCCTTTTGAAGGAACACATAAAAATTTTCTTAAAATTTTTTAAAAAAACTTTACTTTTTTGTCTTTCACTGCATTTTCCACATAAAAATTTTCTTAAAATATTTTCAGAAACTTTACATTTTTGTCTTTCACTTCATTTTTCTGCACAAAAAAGTGCAGGAATGATAAAATTGAAATGTGTTTTTAAAATCAAAGATACTTCCATAGTTTAGAAAAAAACAAAAGGATAAATTAAGACGAATTTGAATTCAGAAGGTGTACTTATATATTGTCAAAAAAGAAGGTATACTTACATATTTGTATGTCTGTATGTGTGTTTGTGTATGTATGTATGCATAGAGTACATTGTGCTTAATTCTAAATCTTCTTATTTGATCAATCATGTAGATAATATATTTAAATTTGGCGGTCTAGCAAAGCTACATTTTGAACAAATAAATGCAAGTTATTCTTCGGTAATGTCCTTTACCACATTATTATTGATCGCTACTTCTTCTTCTTCTTCTTCTTCTTCTTCTTCCTGGGCTCTGATTTATTTTTTCTTTTAACTGTGTGCTAGACTAAAAGAGAATCTAAAGAGGTGATAAAGGTAGTATACCATATGTTTGACAATAATACATTTTGTACCGGAGCTGTTTTTGTCCCTAAAGAAGGCGGCCTTGAAGAGGATGATGGCTGGATTGTCACTTTTGTTCATAATGAAGATACCAACACGTCCCAAGTATTTTATCCCATCTAGTTAATTATTTCTCTTTTGGGCCATTTTTTTATATTGTGCCACTTTCATTTATCTACTATATTTATTGTCTTCATTTTTCAGGTACTTCTGATCGATACAAAGAAGTTTTCTGCAGAGCCAATTGCAAAAATTACATTACCATGCAGAGTTCCATATGGATTTCATGGAACTTTCATATCAGCCTCAATATAGCATATCTATGTGTGCTCGAGTAGTTTAGAAGATGTACATCGACTGTGAACGTTGTTCTTAAATTCATAGCTATTGGACATGAGAAATGAGAACATTATTTAGGGTAGGTGGCATTGTCAGTCCCTCAATTATGAGCAATATTGTGTCAGTTTGGTTTCTCAACTTTTTCTATTAGCAAATTAATTTCTTAGTAACTTTAATTTTTTTAATAGTCTTTGACAATTTTAGTCCCTGTCAATAACATTGATGAATGACTTCTCAATCCATTGGCAAGATATCTTTTTTTTTTTCAATGGTAACAGTTACATTAAGTGAAAAATATTTTTTCACTATATTAAAAATTCTTAAAAACTATACATTTTGACACAAAAAAATTCATTTCCCAATTTTCTACAAAAGATAATAATTATGAATATGAGTTTGAATAAATACATGCAAAATCAATTAGTTTTTCGTAAGTTTGAACATTGATTATGTCATTTAATAGTAAAAAAAAGATAGGAATTAATGGTGCTAACAATTTAAAAGTTTAGAGACTTGGGTGTCTAAATTTTTAAAAATAAGACTAAGATGCTAAAAATTAAGAGTTTGGAGATCTGAATATACAAACTCTTAAAATAGAGACCTAAGGGTCAAATGTTACAAAGCTTAAGGACTTGCGGCGTAAAAATCCAAAAGAAAATCAATGTCTTTACTGTCCTCATGCCGCTTCTCAAAGTAAAAGCCCAATCTTTTCGTATGGAATGTAAATTTTAATCTATTGCCAACTTTAAATACAGCGGGCACTCTCTTTCGTGAAACTTCTCTTTAAACTGAACAAAATCAAGAAACAAACGCTCCAGCCCTACGCACATCCAAAACTTTTGAAGTGCACGCTCAAATATGTTTATAACTCTCATGAGATCACCATTATTGATCACAAAGTCCATAAAACTAATGAAAGGGCCAACCTTCAGCTATAAATTCACATGTTGTGCTCGGTCTGTCTAATTATGTACCTTGCAGTTTCTTTTTCCGATTGTGGTCAAAATGCACCAATTTTCAAACCACTCTCTCAAACACCTTCCTTGCCTTAATAGAACATCATTTGTAATTTCAGAATCCACATATATTGATTTCAAGACTCGAATTTAGGCTGATGAAGTACTTATCTATCAAAGAGTATTCTTGCTCTACTTATATTGTTATGTTCGACTTCAAATTCCTAAAAAGCTTGATAATGTTAGTCCTTCGCATGCACATTTGTAGCGAATTTTTTAGTGTACAAATTCGTTGTATTTATGTCTTGAATTGGGCAAAATATAGTCAAAGTCCGACTTTACAATAAACCTTAACAAAGCCTCCAAATAATTCCCTAGCAAGATGGGGATTGTTCCTTTGGAGAATAAATTTTATGTTAGCAACGCTAACTAGTCAGGCAAATAAACCCTTTTATTCCAAAAGATGAACACTTTCTTCGTCATGCTAGAGAAACTCGTTATTTAAGAAAAATGGATAAAAAATTATCTTATAAATATTACCATCGATATTTTTTTAATGTCATACTTCAGTTGAATTAGCAATAAGGTTTTTTATAGAGCTAGAATTTTTTAATTTTCAAAATAAAATTAGAAAAGATAGAATTTACCATTACTTTTGAAGGCTCCCAATGAGTCGCCACTGCCACTTCAAGCTCATGGCCACCAGTACAAGAGAATTCACAATAAGCGATTTTTTTTAGCAGTTATATTATTGTGAAATTTGCAATATCTATCTCAAATGTATTATAATTTACTATTTTTCAGAATAAAAAAGTGAAAGTTTATACTTATAGTTTAAAACCAAAAATGAGCTAGCCTAAAGATGCATCAGGACTTCATGCCTCCATGGCCACTGCTGCTTTAGGCCCATGGCCACCATCACAAGAGACTTCAAGGGTCCTGTCGAGCCCTAGCCCATCAAGACCTAGTCTCTTGCAACCCTCCTCCTATGCACCATCGAGACCTAGTCGCCTATAACCCTCCCCTGCCTTGTGAGCCTTCCCTTGTTTAAGCCATATCCCGTCGAATTGACGAAATTTGGGGCATCTTGAATCCTTTTGGCAAGTAGATTGACCTAATCCTTTTAAAAGAAGGACGAGATTGTGCTGAACGCGATCCACACTTCCTCATTAAAGACATCATACACCCTCTCGCTTCCTCGCCTCCCTAGTTATGCCTACCTTCTTGAGAAATGAAACGATTATAAAAGCGTTGATGCCCGAAATAGTGCTCAGCTCGCTGGTTCTGTTGTGACAAGCTAGCACTAGCGTGTTTTGGTTGTCAGTGTTCTCCACACTATGACGTTCTCCTCGAAGAAAATTCTTTGCCTTATTCTATTCTACCTTTTTTGGGGCCGTCTTGAGGTTGCCATGCACCCTCTTTATTTGGCTTACTAAGAGTCTAGTGGGCCGTGGAAGACATGCTATCATTTGCAAGGCCGAGGGTTATGCCCCTCAAATTTTCCCTTTGTACCTTGTCTTCTTTCTTGGCCTATGCTGCTCTTGCACTCCGCCCTTGTCGTTACGTTCCTCGGTGCGATGAACATAAAGTTTACAGATGTCTCATCCGGTTGAGTTGTCACAATCAGTCTTTCTCTTCCTGGTAGCAATGCGAATAAGACATCCAACATGACTGTATTAAGATGCGTCGTGAGCACGCTGATAGTGGCCTGACATCCTCCCACAGTTGTGTTGAAATGCTGCTCAATAGGGCACTTGGTTGTGGGTTGTTGTTCACCTTAGGAGCTTGCTGCTCAGGTTGATTGTCATGCATGTTCTGCCTATGATATGGGGAAAATATATGAAATTAAACGTAATTACATGAGTCTTATAATTTTCCTTAATACATATTTCCCGTTTTCAAGCTTTGAATTTCAAGAGTTCTTGACATTTAGCATACATCTTGAGTACCAAAAATTCTTTATTCAGTTCAAGCATTAATGTACTCAAGATAAATGTTAGTAATTCTCAATTAAATTGTTTGTCACCATTAAAATTTATCATTCATTAAATTATTAAAATATTGGAGCTCATACTTATTTTGCAAGTAGTGTATGTTTTTAAATGCTAGATCCGGTCAAAATTATGTCAAAATAAAAAAGCACTCAAAACTGATATAATTTGATACAAACATGAGGATTTAAAATAGAGCTCTACTTTTAAGGAATGTTTTCATACCATGCTTTAAAATTCAAGATTTGAATCCTATAAATTTCCCTGGCCTTAGTGTTGTTTACATACAATTCTTTAACTATTTCTTTTTAACTGTAGTTCTACTTGTAGATTCTCTTGATTGTGGGTCATTAGTTTGATATAAAACACAACTTGTTGCTTTTTTTTTTTTTTTTTTTTGGTTCTTCTCTTGTAAGTGAGTAATTAACTTTGATATAAAGCTCAAGTTTTCGTTAATTTTTAGCATCTATTTCTCAACGTCTGGAATATGATAAATATTAGTTTGTGTTTAAAAAGGTAACATCAAGATAATTTAATATCAATAGGTTATAGATTTATGTAGCAGAAGTTGAATTAGTCAAAAGTTGTTTTTTATGCGGTCATTTAAGTTCATGTCTGTTTGTAACTTTAGGCTTTCTGTTGAGTTTGTTTTTTATAGTTTCAGTAGTGGCAGGTTGCTGCCTGGTCTATAGGAGAAAATGGTTCAAAATAGATGTTAGTAGTCAAGTCTTTAATCAAGGGTCTGTAGCTATTTTATTGGTATTTCCTGTTTGTGTATAGCCTATTTAAAAGCTTGTGATTAATGGAATAAACACAACATTCATATCACTTTTCTTCCCCTCTTGTTTACTCTTAGCTTTATTATTATTATTATTATTTTTGTCTCCATTTTATAACAGTGGTATCAGAGTGGGTGAAGTGGGAGTAAAAAAGTAGGGAATGTTGAGAGAGCGAAAAAAAAAAAAAAAAAAGATAAGGCCAAGGGAAATAAAGGGAAGTGAGATAGATTGCTGTAGTCTTTTTCTATTTTACCTATTTTTGTTTTGCAGCAACAAAAGAAGTGGCATCTGAAGGTACATTTGTGCAACCAACTATTACTTGCTTTGATGACCATTATGATCTTTGGAACATATTGACGGAGAATTTTTTGAGCTCAAAAGAATGCTAGCAGATCATTGATTCTAGTATAGTGGAGCCAGCTGCTAGTGTAGTGCTGTCAGGGACGCAAAGGCCAGAATTAGAAGCATTGAAGTTAAAGGATTTAAAGGCAAACAATTATCTTTTTCGGGCAATCGATCGCTCTATCTTGCAAACAATTCTTAGCAAAGACACTTCTAAGGAAAATTGAGATCCTATGAAAAAGAAATTCCAAGGCTCAGCAAAGTCAAAGAGGCAGCAACTTCAAACACTTTTCATAGTTTAAAACACTTCAAATGAAGTTAGGAGAGTCGGTTTTAGATTTTTTCTCAAGAACAATGGCGATTATTAACAAGATGTGTATACACGGCGAGAAGATAGAGGACATAATTGTGATAGAAAAAATCCTCCAAACAATGAGACCGAAGTTTAATTATGTGGTTTGTTCCATAAAGAGTCTAAGGATCTGGATGATCTTTTAATTTATGAATTGCAAGGTTCATTGTTGGTTCATGAACAAAAAATGCACCAAAAAAACAAAGAAGAGCAAGCGTTACAAGACTTCACTAACAACAATCCATCTTTGTCGCCAAACAACACTGATCGAGGAAGAGGAAGTGGCAGAGGCAGAGACAAAAATGATCGTAGAAATTCACAACAAAAGTTTGAAGACAACCAGGGGAAAGAATGTGGTCGAGACGGTAACCATTCAATTGCTTACAAACCAAAGGCAGCAAACAAATACAATATAGAATGCTTCGGATGTCATAGGTTTGGCCACTATAAGTCAGAGTGCAATAGTAATATGTCTAGAGGACGTGGTGAAAAATCTCAACTTGCTAAGAAGGAATAAGAGTCTTTGTTAATAGTTTGCAATGCAAAGGAGGAAGTCAACAAATACCTGTGGTACTTGGACATAGGTTGCATCAACCATATGCATGGGGACTAGTCTATTTTTTCTGAGTTGGATGAAACCTTTCGTGACAGTATGAAATATGGAGACAATTCTAAATAGGGCTGGCAGTAAACGTGTTCGTGTCGGCACATTTATAGCATGGTATTTTTAGGCCGAGCACGAACACGACACGATTAATAAACGTGTCAAAAATTCAAACACAAAAACGACCTGCTTATAGTAGGTGTAATACAGCACGACACGATTAACAAGATTACTTAGCGGGCCGTAACGGGTTAACATGATAACAACACGCATATTGCATGTTTATGACCTAATTAACTAAAAAATAAAAAAAAATTAATTTTTTTTTTAAAAAGCCAATAAAGAAAATTGACAAAAATACAATATCTAATTAATACTAACTACTACAAATATTTTAAATATTATTTTTTTTAACTTTAAATGTGTTATAAATAGGCAGGTCGTGTCGTGTCATGTCGACACGTTTACGGCCCGTTTAATTAAACGTGTTAAGGCATGTTAATATAAATCTAGCACATTTATTTTTATGTTATTTGTGCCAACCCATTTATGGCCCAATTAATAAACATGCGATCCAAACCTGTTTATCTAGTGTCATTTTCGTATCGTATCATCGTGCCGTGTCTGTAAAGTCTCTGTTATGGGAAAAGGAAAGGTAACAATTCAAACTAAGGACAACTCTGTTTAGATTAAAGCTAATGTTATGTCTAAAGGACGTGGTGAAAAACCTAGCTTTGCTGAGAAGGAAAAAGAAGTGTCTTTGTTAATGGTTTGCAATGTAAATGAGGAAGTTAACAAAAACCTATGATACTTGGACATAGGTTGCAACAACCATATGTATCGAGAAAAAGTCCATATTTTTTGAGTTAGATGAAACTTTTCGTGATAATGTTAAGTTTGGAGACAATACTAAAGTCTCTGCTATGGGTAAAGAAAAGGTAACAATTTAAACTAAGGACAACTTTGTTCAAATTATAGCTAATGTTCTTTTTGTCTCTGATTTGAGAACAAATTTTTTTAAGAAAAATGATATAAAATCTATATTAAAGAGGAAGTTTGTAGAATTCGAGATCAGAAGTTGGGCCTAATTTCTCAAGTCAATATGACTGCAATCTAGATGTTTCTAGTGTATCTCGATGACACAACTCCTTCATGTTTCTCTACAAGATTGAAGGATTAGGCTTGGTTATGGTATTTTCGTTATAGGCATCTAAACTTTGGTAGATTAAAAACCCTACAAAAGAATAATATGGTGATAGGTCTTCCACAAATTGAAGCTCCTTCTCAAATTTGTGAAGAATGTGTTGTTAGCAAACAATATTGTAACCAATTTCCACAAGGGAAATCTTGGAGAGCTAAGAAGGCAATAAAGTTAGTCCACTCTAACATTTGTAGCCCGATAAATCCATCTTCAAATAGAGGTAAAAGAAACATAATTACCTTCATCAATGACTGTACTTAAAAATCTTAGTACATTTTTTGCAAGAGAAATTTAAAGCTTTTAAAGCCTTTATAAATAATAAAGTGCTTATTGAAAAGGAAATTGGTAGCCCAATAAAAATATTTTGCACTGATCATGGTGGCTAATACAACTGACAAGGATTTACAAATTTTTGTAAAGCTCATGGAATCAAGAGACAACTTACACCCCTCAACAAAATGGAATTTGCAAGAGGAGAAATTGCACCATCATGAATATGATGCAAAGCCTTTTGATAAGGAGAGACACGCCAAAAAGTTTTTGGCCAGAAGCAGTAAACTAGAGCAACCATATATTGAACAGAAGTCCCATTCTTATTGTTCAAAATATGACACTTGAAAAAGCATGGAATGGATGCAGACCGGCTGTAGATCATTTCAAAATTTGTAGGTATATTGCATACGCTCATATTCCAAACGAGAGTAGAAGAAAGTTGGATGACAAGGGAGAAAAATGTATTTTTCTTGGTGTTATAGCTTATAAGCCATGCAATCCTAGCACTAAGAAAATTGTCATAAGCCATGATGTTGTCTTTGATGAAGAACGGTTCTGTCCATGGAGCAAGAATGGCAAAGGACAACTTATTCCAGCTGTTTTTGACAGTGGTGAACATAGCAACTTTTGGAAGATGTGCTACAACAAGCTATCACACAAAATGATCCTGCGGATGCTCGAAGCCCACCTATAACAACAGTTGATAATGAACAACGGCCGCAACGTGTTAAAAGAAGACTTGCATAGATGACTAATTATGAGGTAATATGAACTGATCAATCTGACGATCCAGTGACTCATTTTGCTCTGTTTTTAGATTGTGGTCCTATAGTTTTCAAGACACTGTCAAAGAATTAAAATGGATGAAGGCTATGGACAATAGAATTGCAGCTATTGAAAGAAACAACACTTACGAGTTGATAGAGCTTCCAAAAGGTCGAGAGGGGATTGGTGTGAAGTGGGTTTATAAGACTAAGCTAAAGGAGGAAGGCAAAATCGACAAATACAAGACACGGTTGGTTGCCAAAAGGCTACAAGCAAGAGTTCGGTATAGATTACAAAGAAGTGTGTGCTTCGGTTGCAAAAAATGATACGATCATATTAGTAATTGTATTGGCTACATAAAATTCATGGCCTATCTTTTAGTTGGATATGAAATTGACATTCTTGTATAGAGAGTTGAAAAAGAAAAGTATTCATTGATCAACTCTTGGTTATATTAAAATTAGAGGTGAGCACAAAGTTATTAGTTGAAGAAGGCTCAATATGGACTAAAACAATCCCCATGGGCTTGGTATAGTTGAATTGGGGCTTATTTTTTGAAGGAAAGTTTTCAGAAATGTCCATATGAGTATACACTTTTTAATAAAATTGGAGATAGGAAAAAATGCTCATTGTGTGCTTATATGTTGATGATCTTATATTCACTGGAAAAAATAGTGCCATGTTTGAAAAATTTAAAGAGTCCATGATGTTTGAATTTGATTTGCCTGATCTTAGCAAGATGCATTATTTTCTTGGTGTTGAAGTAATGCAATCTATTGATCGAATTTTTGTTCTTAATAGAAATATGTCCAAGAAATTCTAGACAGATTTGAAATGAAGAATTACAATGTTGTGGATGCACCAACTAAGTTTGGTTTGAAGCTAACTAAAGATCATAAAGGAAAGAAGGTTAATAGCACACTTTAAAAGCAAATTGTGGGAAGTCTGATGTATTTGTCAGCACTAGGGCCAAACATTATGTATTCTGTGAGTCTAATTAGCATATACATGGAAAATTCTACAAAGATGCATCTTCTAGTTGCCAAGAGAATTTTTAGGTACTTGCAAGGTACTAAAGATTTTGGACTGTTTTACAAGATCGAAGAAAAATCAGACTGATGGCCTTCACTAATAGCAATTATGTTGGGGATCAAGATGACAGAAGAAGCACTTTAGGATATTTTTTCTTTTTTTGCTAGGTTTAGGGGCTGTTTCATGGGCATTAAAGAAGCAACCAATCATTACTTTATTAACCACTGAAGCTGAATTTGTTACTGCAACTTCATGTGCTTGTCAAGCTATATGGCTGAAGAATTCTTGAAGAGCTTAATTTCAAGAGACAAGCTGCCTACTGCAATTTTTTGTGACAATATCTTAGCAATTAAACTCTCCAAGAATACTTTCCTAGATAGAAGAAGCAAGCACATTGATGTGAAGTATCATTTCTTAAGGGATCTCACAAGGAAAGGAACACTTGATCTCATCTACTAGAGGAGTAAAGACCAGGTTGCAGATATATTTACCGAAGTCCCTCATAAGGCCTACATTTCAAAAACTAAGGAAGCTGCTTGGAGTCTACACTTAAGAGAATCTTGTTTAAGGGGTGGTGCTTTAGAGCTTACTATTACTAAACTGATGCTATACTTATTAGTTTAAGGGAGGGATTGTTGATTTAGTCAAAGTTGTTTTTTATGTGGTCATTTAGTTTCATCTCTGTTCCTAATTTTAGGCTTTCTGTTGAGGTTTTTTTTTGTTGTCGCACTAGTGGCACGTTGTTGCCTAGTCTATAGGAGATTGTGGTCCATATTAGATGTTAGTGGTCAAGTCTTTAGTCTAGTATCTGTTGCCATTTTATTGGTATTTCTCATTGGTGTACAGCTTGTATAAAGGTCTGTAGTTAATGTTATTAACACAATATTCATATCATTTTTCTTCTCCTTTTGTTTTACTCTCACCTTTATTATTATTTCTTTTGTCTTCACTTTGTAACAGCAGATATATATTTAAAGCAATCATCATATATGTACTAACGTGGATTTTAGACGAGGTTAGTTAATAAAATTTTTATTGCAATATTAACAAATGCAGACAGATCATTGCATCTTTTTTCCATGAATATTGAAGTTTATAGCATAGCTGAGAACTGAATATTGAATTTTGTTCCATGCATATGATTATGTGGTATTTGAAAAATGCTGAATTAATAAATTTCTCAGCCATGATCATTCAATTTTCCGTTTCTGTTGCTCGTTATCAGCGATGAGAGTGCAATATCCTTCAAGGCGTTATGCATTTGTTATAAGATTGTATCCTTTTGAACTGAACTTTGAAAGCGCTGCTTCAACCTTGATGGTAAAGTTTTACAAGTATAACTTTTAATTGCATAGTCATATATTTTTCATATGACTGGTAAAAAAAAAAATCATTGTCGCAAATGTTTCACTTTCAAATTCATTATAAAGAACTTGAAATATCAAGGAAAACAGTATTTGGCTTTGTGGATTAAAGTCATTCCATTTAGTTTGTCAGTCGATCGACAAACAACATGTAAAAAATTTGAGATTATTTTTATTTAGGGACTCATGTTTACTATATTTTAATGTGGTTCAGCGTCTTAAGTTCATCAGTTTTCCTCAAGTATAATCAATGTTGCCATGTTCTTATACTCCTAAGCTCAAACATGATGCCTCAATGTTGTCTCCCGTTCATTTCAATCGTCCTACAAGAGTCACGTCTATATATATATATATATATAACAACTTGAATTATATTTTCTTAATTGTTTGAATTCAAGTGAACGACTCCTTCAACTGCATCGAGTGAGGGCGTGTGGCCAATGAGAAAATGTCTATTTTCCTCGGGAGGAGCTTGCAACCAGAACTTCCAAGCTGACTGATCTACATAGCTTTGTGATGTAGAATGTCACTCAATGAAAAATTCGGACCAAATTCGGGTCCAATCCTTGCCAAGTGCCCATCAGCCGCATTTACCAGTTTTAAATCCTATATCTGTCGGATTTCAATTTCCTTATCTGTTGGGATTGAAACATGGTTCTTGTTTGCACAATCCACAGAACTGTACTTTAACGTTGATATAAATTTTGATGCAAAGGGGTCCTCTTGGCTTCATGTTGTAAAATTGTATTCCTCCTTTCGTTATTAGCTTATAAATTAGCGTGGATTTAGATGCTGGTTGATGTGTATGCCTGTGAAGAGCATTAGCTAAAAAATGATGTCTGCCTTTATTTGTCTCTTCTAGATATCATAATTTATAAGAAGAGTTCGAAAAAAGGGTGTTGATAGCTCATGTTGTTTAATATTTGTGTTAGGAAAAAGCTAGTATATATTTTTTTATGGAATGGAATGTGTAAATCTTATCACAGGAATGCCAATATATGGTTACACAGATCTAAATTCTAGGCAAATTGTGAGACTCCAGCATTGCTCTATCAGCTGTCTCTCTTTGGGGTGGGCTAGAGATATACTGCTTTGGGTAGCTGGTACTAATTATGCACCTATAGAAATATATTTGAGATTAATTTACACATAAAATTATATGATTGAATACCAAGGCTTCATAATTGATAATAGGCTAGATTACCCTCTTTTCGCTTCATGGTTTGGGTTGCCCATAAAGAATCTCAACATTTCCCGTCTTGAATGAATGTTTTAATTTCTTCCTTTTTTGTCTGATTACTTTCATGCTTCACCTGCTCAGCATGTTCACCAGATCTCCATATTCCTCTCCCAAGAGTTTTGGAGGTATTGAAAGGAAAAGATTCCACTTTTAGAAGGAGAATCTTTTTGATATAAGCTTGCTCATACAGGGACTTGTGTGACAATATTAACTAATCTTGAGAAATTTTCTTTAAAAAAAAAGTAAATAAACAAATGCTTTATTTTTTTTTCCTTTGTCCTTTTAGAATTAAATAAAATTGCTTTTTGAAGAAAATGAATCAAATTTGTTGATTCAAATTTTATAAATGATTTGTAACTTTTTGTTTGACATAACTTAACACTTTATGTTTCTTAAAATAAAGAAAAAAATTTGACACTACGTGGCCCACAAGACCCCATCTTCGATCTTCTTCAACTTCAGCCCACTCCCTTTCCCTTTGTTCATTTCTTTCTCTACCGGCTGTAAATGGTAGAACAAAGGGATTTGTTTGAAAAAAAAATAAAAGAGTAGAGTGTTTGAGGGTCTGTTAGCTGCACAAGGTCGAAATGGTGTGGTTTAAAACTTTATGGTTTGAATTGTATGTTTTAAACTTTATGGTTTAAATGATTATTTTGAATAGACATTGAAAACGTAAAGGTTTAAAACGAGAATTAAACATTACATCAAGTTTACAAATGTTTGAAAAACTATAGTTTATGAAAGAAAAACAAGAATAAGGATAACTTTTACTATAGAAATAAGTTCACAAACAATGTGAACTTCAATTAGATAAAATTTGGATTTTAGTAATTTTAATTGGCTTAAAACTACCTATATAGTTTAAACTGGCCTTAATAATTATTTTATTAGATGTGAGCTTAAACCGTTTCTATGGTTTGAACCATTATAAACGCATGCATCAAACGCTATATGATTCATTTTCGAAAGAGATTTGTAGAGAAAAGTTCAGGTTTTTCTAGTTTTTAACATCAAAATGATTCTCGTAGTCGAAATTGCGTCTGGACTTTTGCCGCCGTCAAGCAATGAGGTCGAGGAATCGAGGGAGGTGGCCGCGAGAGCACGCAGACGTCAAAGTCAGCCACCTTATTTGGAAACAAGCACGGAATTTATGACTGCCTTTTTTAAAGGAAAAAAAAATTGTTTGGCTGAACGTCGATCGTCTTTGCTATATGCAGTGACCGAAAGGTTTTTTATGGCTCTGACAACTAGTGCATTTTGTTAAGAGTAACATGGAAGGGCGTTTTGGATAATTTATTGGTTGGTTCAGTTGCAACTTTGCAGCTCTATTTGGTACGTACCAGTGAATCCAAATTTTCCATGGGTGATGAAAGAAATTGTAGGAATTCTCTCTCTTATCAGCACCAAATTTGGGACGAGTAAACTGATGTTTTTGTACCAACGAAACCAAAAATCTGGTCCCAAAAGATCCATAATCTTCAAAATAAACAAGTAAACGGCTTTCAAAAAAAAATTCTAGCTAGCATTGAAAGATTTTCCAAATTTTACCAATTATTTCAGTAAACTCCATTTCGAACACCATGGAAAACCTATCAGAACTCCATTCGATGTCATAAATCCTCGCTAAAGCTAGAAAAAATTTAAAAAAAAAAAGTTCAAACCCCAGCGACAACTCAAACAAGGAACCTATTAAGAATAAAAAATAAATTTTAACTATTTAATACTTTTTAAGTCCCTCAATGAAGTTGGTTCCATCTGCATGAATTTTCTAGGGTTATTACCTGCATGTTTGGAAAAAGTCATTTTAGTGTTGCATGTTCGATATTCGGCGACCGGGTAGAATCGTCTTTGGGGAAGAGGGCTCTCACCGACACTGTTAAGATTTAGTGCTATGGGCTATACAAAATTGGGTGTTGCAATTTGGTTTTTGCCATTCGCTTTGCAAATTCCGTTTATATCCGAAAGTATTGATAGAAAAATTGTTTTGTTCGCGTCTGGTCTTGACAAAAACAACGAGATATTGAAGAAATAGAGAATTTACGTTTTTGTTGAAAAAGAAAAAGAAGAGGGCAAAGAAGAAACATGAGAGTGATCTTCAAATTGGGTTGTCTAAAATGCGCAATTGAGATCGTTTCCATGATTTGCATGCCATCCACACAAAAAAAAGAGAGAACAATGGCAACTTAGGAGAAAAAAATTCTCCTTTTGTGACAAAAGAATAGTTACTTGACCATTGCAATTCGTGTGTAATGTATTGCGTTTTAATCATTAGTCAATTCTAGTATTAGTGAATGATTCCACTCTCCATAAACAACACAAAAAATTTTGATTTTTCTGACAGTTATGCATGGGACAACCAAAGTTATATATCGTGGAAATGCAAGTTATATTCCAATATTACTTGTTTACATTGTCATTTCTAAACACTAATTTATGCATGTTAAAAACTTAAGAAAGCCACCTAGGACTGTAACACCCATTTTTTTTATTTAATAGGAAATAGAAAGGTTTGACGTTAGAATTAACGACAGTGATATTTTTACTAATATGTTATTTAGTGATATTACAGGTGACACCGACGACGAGTTTAATGTGCTAAGAAAGGTTCATATCAATTATGTAAAGATTATAGTTATTCTATGATATAATAATGTGATGATATATTTTGTTTTGTTTTAATTGAATAGAGTATAATAAGAATAAATTAATTAATTGAATTGTTTTATTTAAAATATATTTATATATATAAGAATATATCAATATATAACTTAAATTACATATATATAATATATTATATGAGTAATTTTTTTTATGTTATCTGTAAGGTATAAATATAATAGCAAATACATTGAGGGCCTTGGGCTTTAGGCCTGAGGCAAGGCAGCTGCCGAAAGAAAAAAAAAAAAAAGATAAAACATGGAAAAAAAAAAAAAAGAGGGGGAAACTGAATTAGAGTAGGATTAGGTTTTAGTCTCTGCATAAAAACTATATAAAGGCCTCCTATTAGTAACCTTAGACTTACACTTCATTCATTCCTCATTGATTGGCTTTATGCTTGATTTTCTTTGACTTTATCAAGATTTCTAGTCTCCCTAATTTCATTAATCTTAGTAAGTATATCAATTATTTAGCATGTTTGCTTGATGTTTTGGTTTCTTATGTTAGTATTAGAATTTTTATGATCATCATGTGGATTCTTTTATCATATGTAATTCATGTCAATTAGTGATTTAAAAAGAGTTGATGATTTGGTTGTTTTGACTAATCTCCTATTAAACCCTAGATTAGAGATATCATAAATTTTTATAGTTTTTTATATAGATTTTTATGGGTGTATTTTATTATCAATTAGCATCATGTTTATTATATGTTTACAATTTTAATTGAGGTTTTATTAGATTATAGATTGGTATTGAAATTTTTTGATGCCTTATGCCTACTGTTCAAACAAATACCTGACAGCTGTCATGTTTCAATAATTTTTGATTCTATATTGCTCTGTTTATATTTTTCTTATATTTTTTCCAAATATTAGACATCCTAAGCTTTCTTTTGGCTTTTGAATTGCTTAAATCGGAGTTTTCTTTAAATAGTTATGATTTTTTTGAATTTGACCCTGAAAGTTGTGCAGTTTACACAGACCCGAAATTTAGACCTATTTTCGAGGGCTTTTTCTTCATGAAAATTACCAAATTCTTCATTTTTTAGTCTAGTTTCTAATGCCACTGGATTTAACTAATTTGGAGTTAAGATGAAATTATTATGAATTTTTAAATGAATAAAGGTCATTCTGCCTACTTTTGGGAATTATGCCATAGGTTCATAAATTATGATTTGTGCTTCTTGATGTTATTACGTGATGAGGTGATGTTCAATGATAGTATGAGATGTTTATATATTATTAATAGTATTATTAGTGACTTATGGTCAATATGAATGTTTGGCATAAACTCTTCAAAGAAACGAGCATACCGAAGACCCGAATCGTCGTGTCACCTACCATTAAAGGTTGAGTAAGTCTAGAGATCAGGTAAGTACATCTCTCACCTGCAATATGATTGTTCAAAATTAAAAAGATTGATGTTGATGACATGTTATGAAGATTTTTATGATGATGATTTTTAATAATGAGGAAATTGATGAAAAACGATGAAAGATGATGTTATTTTTACCTCATTATTCTATTTGACAGAAACCTTTTTATGAAAACCTATATATATATATATGTATTATCTATATTGATGTTTTAAAAAAAGGCGTTGTACATTTGATGAATTGATGGTGATGATGGGGTCCGGTGAGCAGACCAATCGGTAAGCTGTCGCTTCATCTTTGTCACGGTTGGTTTGGGGGTCACTACCTCACTCTTTCTGTGGCTAACGCGCTATGACGATGACGGTACAACGCTAGGGCCCTACTATATGATATTTTGAAGTATTACTATATATATTATTTAAAAAAAAAGAAATATATTTATTTAATGAAGAGCTTATTTTATTAAAACATTATTATTTGATAAAAATGTTTTGTGAGAGTTAAGGTGTACTTACTAAGCATTATGCTTAGTAGATGTTTCTCATATTGCAGCTAGGAATAGGAGTAGGTATGAGGATGGAGAAGCTCAGTGCGTGTGTGTGCATGATGGCAGAAACGGAATATCAAAGTGACACATCCTGTGTTAATGATGACTTAACTTTTATTCAATTATTTACAATTCTGTAGATTTTAGTTTTTCAATTATTTTATAAGATTTTGCAAGTTAAAGATATTTTATAAGTTTAATGTTTTTTGATGATGTTGCAACTATATTTTTATTTTTAGATGAGGTTATTTGATTTGATTAAAAAGTCTCGTTTTAAAATAAATAAACAAATAAATTAAGCTATTTCATATTACTTTGATTATTCAAATTCTATAAAATTTTGCTTTATCATAAATAATAAATGTTATGAGATGGTAAATGTGACGTCCCGTGAGGGGGTGTTACAAGGACACTTAACCATAATTAAACTAGATATTGTATCTATCCTTACTTAATACTTTGGATGAAACTTTTACCTAAATGGATGGAAGTAGAAGCCTATAAATATATATATATGGGTATGGTTTTAATGGTTATATCTCTAATAGTTACTGTTATATTAATCGTTTCATATAAATATAACGGTTGTAATGATTAATGAGCATTTAACTCAAAAATCTTCTCGGACATAATTTACACGGGTAATTTGTGATATATTGACATGGCTTTATTTAAAAAATAACAATAAAATGTAGATTAAAGATGTATTATGTGATTCTTTCTGATTTAAAAAATTATGGAATTAATTGAAGATTACATAGTTAAGAAAAGAATTTAGCATCTAATTAAGCATAATATGGGTTCAGAAAAAAAAAAAAAGAAAAGAAACCTTGTAACTACACTCATAAAAAAGAAACAAATTAAAAAAATAATTGTGAATTTTACATGCAAGTGTTTTTATTCAGAAGCTTAGAAGCTTGCAACAACAATGTCTCACAAAGCTACCTCTTTAGGGAAGAAAGAAGACCCAATACATCGTCCGACAAGCAACAAAACGCAACGTAACAAGCTTCAACGACAAGGGACAAACAAAAGAGTAAAGTGTTACCAAGTAGCTACACAAGGCCATAAACGACAAACTATACATAAACCAGCAATTAAAAAAGTAAACTAAAGTAATGCTGCATCAGTTTCTAAAAATTTTGAACCATGAAAATTACAAGAATTTTTTTTAGCTATGTCAACTTTTGATATTCCTCTATCAATTATTAAATAATTACGAGAATAATTTTTTTAGTTAATGATTAACATAAATAAGTTGCTTAACCTGCTATAGTAGCTCATATAAATACCATATCACTAAGCTAATCAGAGTAATAGAATTATTATTATAATTAGATTGGTAACCATAAGTAGACGCAACCATTGAAAGTCTTCCAATATATATAATATTATATACGTATTATAAGTATATGTCTGTATTTTGAAGATTGTTGGAAGACAAATATTTGCTTTTGAAGATTCTATAATCATATATTATTACTTTAACTAGTTATAGATCATATTAAACAAATAAAATGGAACAAAGCAAAATGAGGATAATGTAAATGTTTAATTTTTTTCACCTGTTTTGTACTAGCACAAGAACAAGTGTTACTTGTGTTAGGTCTACTGCTTCATGCACTTGGCACAAGTACAGGTCATGTTCATACCTCTACCCATTATATAGCTGTCACAAAGGACTATTTGTGTTTTTATCTCAATCTATTATAAGCAGGCAACTCACTCAAGTACTATTAGCCTTGTTTATACGATCTTACCTATGGAACTATAGCTGTCATAAAGGACTGCTTGTGTTTATATTTCACCGACCTAATTATACAATATTGGGACATTAATGCTCTAGACAAAACCCTTAATCATGCATAAACCTAACCGATGCTTAAAAATAATAATAATAATAATGCATTTCACGTGTTTGATTCGATCAACCATAAAAATATTTAAAAAATGACGATTAGTGTTATTGATCTATTGTTCTTCTCATCTTACCTACTATCCATATATCATTTCCATCGAGTACAAATTCCAGCCTAATTTTGAACCTCTTTCAGCACTACTACTAGTCATATTACTCATCATCACTTCCTCTGAAAATATGGAAGTAGTTACTCTTGATAGATCAGTGGTTCTTAAATATTACTTTGTTTTGTTTGGAGTTGTACTTACGATTATTGGGTTTAATGCACAACAAACTAGTGCTTAAATAGCACCAATATTTTTGCGAAAGGAGACACGAAACTTAATCGACAAGGCCAACCAGAATGGCCCTGATTTTGGTTTAGTCATTCCAAATCGTTTTGAGATGAACCCTTGGATTAATTCTCCACAATATACTCCGACCGACTTTGTCATATATATTTCTGGTAAGTATACGTTTTATACATATAAAGGAACACTCCATCACTTCCTTTTCCACTAAGTTATTTTAGATATATTTACTATATATGCAGTCCACAATGTACGTTATCGTATATATAGCTAGCTAATAACAATACACCAAAACTATAGATAGCAAATTATATAAAAGCATGGCCTATCATCAATATAGTAAAACGTGCATTCATTAGCAATCATTTCCAATTTGAATAAAGAGAAAAAAAAGTTAAAAATGTAGATACATGGTGTGCATAACATGGCCGGCTACTTAAAATTTGGAAACATAGTTCCTACTACAATTTTACTATGATATTTTTTCTCATAAAATTTGAATTAAAAGTTAGTTATGTAGTTTCAACTATGTTATCAAATATCTTTAAAATGTTTTAAAATTTATTACAGCCACAAGGAGGATAACTTATTATGCCAAGTGTAACACATCATATTACTTATGAAATACATATGTCCAATAAAAAATGGATATTTGAATGGTTTGTTCATATTAAAACTATGTTAATATATTTCTCATCCTTAGTATATGTTACATTGATTGTTTAACTAAAATTATTATTGACTGTTTGGTTCGCTAGTTTAGTCTAGGCAGCCATCACAATTTACATTGATATTTGGTGAAACATTTAATTTGAATTAAATTGACAGTTCAAATTAAGATAAACAACTCAACTCAAAACTCAACCGTCCTCTTATTTTAATATGTTGAACCAATATTAAACAATAATTTCACTCCCATATATTTATAGCTATTCATATCTATGTTATAATAAATTTTTTGAATTAATTCATGTATATTTTTCAACTAAAGTTCATGCTTCAAAATATAGTTTTTCAACATTATCTAAATATAAATTCAAATCAGACTTTTGTTCATATTAATATTTTAACTGCAATTCCAAAGGTAGTACGAATTTTTTGTTTAAATGAAAAATTTTAAATCAAATCAATTGTTATGCAAATAGCTACATGTGCTTTATGTTTCCACATATTTTGTACTAGCACAAGTACTACTTGTGTTAATATCTCTAATTATTATAGCAGGCACATGGCTCAAGTACTGCTAATCATGGTCATATCACTACCCATTCTATAGCTGTCACAAAGGATTACTTGTGTTTTTATCTCAATCTATTATATAGGTGGCCTGTTTATATGATCTTACCCATTCTGTAGTTGTCGCAAAGGAGCACTTGTTTCTATATTTCTACCGACCTAAATTTACACGAAGAGGACAATGCTCTAGACAAAACCCTTGATCATACACAAACATAAGTGATACTAAAAAAATAATGCATTCACGTGTTTGATTCATCAACCAAAAAAATAATAAATAAAGGTGATTAGCATGATTAATCTACTGTTCCACTTATCTTACCCCCCTATACATATATCATTTTCATCAACTATAAAATCCAACCTAGTTTTGAACCTCTTTCAACACTATTGCTAGTCATATTACTCATCATCACTTTCTCTGAAAATATGGAAGTAGTTACGCTTTATAGATCAATGGTTTAAATCTTACATAGTTTTATTTGGAGTTGTATTTATAATTATTGGGCTTAATGCACAACAAACTAGTGCTGAAATAGCACCAATTTTTTTGCAAAAGGAGACGCGAAACTCGATTGACAAGGCCAACCAGAATGGCCCTTATTTGGGTTTAGTCATTCCAAATCTCTTTGAGATGAACCCTCTGATAAAATCTCCACAATACACGCCAACCGGCATAGTCATAGATATTTCTGGTAAGTGCATACTTTATGCACCTGGAAACAAACCCTATAGATACTTACTATATTTGTAGTAAATTAAGAATTTTGCTGATTATAATTACATGTAGTTCATTTTTGTTTATTTCAAACGTTTGTGCCTTTTTTCTATGAAAATCCTTCTTTTACCAAAAAAAAATGAAGTGATGACAAACCTCGCTGATACTTGTATATATATGGCTAATTAAGGAAGGAGACTTCGGTTTGGAACTATTGGAGACAAACAGGTGATATTAGTCATGACAGGACTGGGAATGGTATAGTACTATATGTATTCTGATTTTTTCTTCTCTATAACTAGTTTTGCTCCATTTTTAATTCTTTCTCTTTTGGGTGTGTGTATATATATTGGTTATATATGGTTAAACATATGTATATATAAATATGTGTGTGTGTGCATGTATTAGATTAATGCAGGCATAACAACTCAACTTCTGTTGAGCTTCTTCTATGTGGAAGGAGTAGTGCACTATGGAATTGCTGCGAACGCGAACCCTTCTTTCAATATTGGAGATGTTGTCGTTCCTCAGCACTGGGCGCATACTGCTCTTTGGAATTGGCAGGTATGTGCGTGTGTGTATATTTATTTATGAAAAAACACTACACCCTCTATTTTAAGTTTATTCAAATACTATACATCTGTTTTCAATCTCATCAAATAGATACATTCATATTAGATTTATACATAAATCAATATCTTACCTCAGTCAATAATGGATTTTAACCTTTACTTACCCTTAAGTAAAAGAAGAAAAAAACATAAAGCTTTCAAAAACAAGAAGTAAACAAAAGTAAAAAAAAACACACATTTTTAATTTTTTTTATTTTTCTATTCGAGGGTATTTTAAGTAATTTTTTATGTCAAAATTGAAAGTAAAATTTTCAAAAAGTTTCATTTGCGGAACGAGAATTTTTAAGAAATGGTACTAAAAGAATTTTTAAAATTTTTGTCTCTAAATACATGCAAAACATTTCCAAAAACAGTTGAATAAACCTAAAATACAATCATAAAATGGAGACCCCCTGTACCAAAAAAAAAAAAAAAAACAGAAGCACTCACTTCACTTGCAAAGAAATAGTGAAGCTTTTTAAAAAGCACCTCATTACACTTGGGAAATTTTTCCAACTTTTTTCCTTAATTTCACAATTAGAAATCTTTATAATTAGTCCAGCTGTCCAGAGGGATGTCTAACAAATCTGGGTTTATGTAAGCTTCTCAAAAAAGAATCACATAATTATTAAACAATATAGAAAATTAGTAAAATCATTTGGGAGTTGATTTAATTATTTTTATGGACTATTTTATTATTTTTATTTATACAATTGAGTTGAGGGCTTAATAGACGAGGTATTCCTGAAGACAACCTAGTTGGAATTATATATATATATATATATATATATATATATATAATTGTATAATCATATAATTGTTCTTTTTGTTCATTTTAAAAATAAAATAAATACTTTTGAATAGTATTTGTACTACGTATGTATGTATGTATGTATGTATGCATGTAAAGGTATGGACGAGGCCCCGAGGACGAGCTGCCTCTAGAATCAAATGGAGACTACACGAGAGAAATTGGGTACTTGAAATTTGCAAGCCAAACTGTGAATGTGACTGATTGCAGCAACTATGACAACATCTTGAACAATATTTGGTATCAGCCCGAGGAAGTATTCCCCATTGATGGGACTCCCGAGGAGAGAGAACACGCCTTTTGGGTCCCTGTTAATTCTTACTACTATTCTATCGCAAACTCTCCAGGTACTCAAATTGATCTGTATCTTAATTAATCTCTCTCCATGTGCGTGCTCACACATTTATATGCATATCAGGAAAAAAAAAAAACTAGTTTCAACTTTGGCACAAATAGATATTTGTATTATTGTACTTTATAACAATTTAACAATTAAAACGTCCCCAACCGGCCAACCGGCCGGTCTATCTACAACAGTATTCTAGGCTTGTACATATAAATAAATGTATACATGTGCATACTATTATATATATAGTATGCTTATATATGTGTATACGTATGTGTTTATATATATATATATATATATATATATATTTCTGCGTATTTCTAGAAGAAAAGAAAAAAAGAAAATGTGTATAATATATATATATATATAAAGATTGTTATCATATTTCTTTAGAGAGAGAGAGAGAGATTATTATAATATACTTTTAGAAACCTTCTACATTTTGGAAGAAGCATTGGTCAAAGTTAAAAGTATTAGCAAGATTGTTTTGGAAAGCAACCAGGTGAGAAGAAAATTATTTTACCAAGTTCTACTATTTTTTGGGACAAATTGTAAGAGGATAACTACGCACACGCGGACATATAAGTAAATTTAAAAATAAATAAATAAACGACACAAGTATGAAATATTGAATTAATCATGACCTGCCTTGGTATTCTTCAAGTAGGCCAAATTGGACAATATAGGTCTTATAATTTGTGGAAATCGTGACGTTTTCTAATCGCATAAGGATTAACATGGTAATCAATGTATATATAATTAATATTTTAAAATTTAATTTGCATATAATTAATTAATGGGCCAGCGTAACTTGTTAGTATTTAGGACCTAAAACTTGAGGGATGCTTAAACTCAACGACATGTTTGTCCACAACTCCAAAGTTGTACACAGTAGACAAGGGAACAAGCGCCAGCATTTACCTAGACAATACTGCCTACCGCAGCTTCATATATAGCAAATTCAATGTGAGTCCGGTTGACATGGAGAGTGCATGAGTGGCCCTCATAAGCTTTCAGCAAAAAGTGCCCTTCATCGCTATCAGGGCCCTCTCCGACTTGGCCGGCAGCGGCTCAGCCGACTCCAACGAGGCCGACACCTTCATCACCCTCGCCGCCAACAACTCCATCACGGCTGTCTTGGCGATTGTGAAGCGGCTTTCTGCTCATGATCATAGCACTCCGACTAATTTTTGACTCCATTTAATTTATTTAATATCTCTTACAGAGACGTGCTTTATGTATAAATGAGCGTGTGTGTATTGTGTTATGTTATATGTGGTACTTTTTTCATGCCCTATTATTTATTATAAAAGGAATATATATGTGCGTGTATGTCTGCCTTTTTCATTCCATGTTGCTTAGTGAAATTTTTAATTCAAATATGGTCTCCATGGTCCAAGTACCATGCGGCAACCAAAACTCTTATTATTTACGCTAAAAAAAAGTTTCATCATTTTCATCTCATTGCAAAGAAATTAACTAATAAACATAAAGGTTATTGAATGACAAAAATGTACAATGTTGATTGAAAAAAAAAAAATTAAGAACTCCTCAGCCCCATCACAACCAATAGTTTAGGGCTCTACTAAAAAAAGGGCCCCAAGTAGACTAACCAACAGACCGCAAGACCCGACATGAAAATTCAACTAAATTACAAGGAAACCGAACACGTTTAGTTTCAGGTCAGATGTAGGACTTTTGAGAACCAAATTAAACTGATAATACGGTGCCCTTGTTTGGAAACAAAAAAAAACTTAGGTCTCTCTCTAAGTTTTCTCTATTTTTTTTTTTTTTAATAAAATGAGAGGATAACTAACATCAAGGAAAACAAGGGCATCCTAATTAGGTTGGCACTTGTACTCCAAATTCTATGATAAATCTTCAACTCAAACTGTATTAAAGTAAATATTCAAACTTCAAGTTCCAAAATCTAATGTTCAAATTTTAAAATTCAAAATGCCAAAAAAAATAAATATTCAAGCTTCAAGTTCATAAAAATAAACTTCAAATTTATATCACATATATATATATGTATGTATATATTATACGTGAGCAGGCGGGGCTGTTTGAAACTACGGTTTCAGACTTCAATCCACAGCCACCTGTTAAAATAAGGAATTGAAACTGTCCCGTGCACCAAAAGAGGATTTTGATATATAACCATCTAGAGCAGGACGGGGCAGGGCGGAGCATGCACATCGGTAGGTTGTAGATATTTTTGTGCAGTCCTAGTTCCTTCCTCATATAAAAGCCTATAAAAAAGAATATTTTGATTCTTAACGAAGTAATTTTTTCATTTCTTCTAATTCATCCTCTTGTTCTCTTTGTTTGTATTTGTACGCCTTGAGTTTGCATGAGTCATGTTGCTTAGCAGATTGTTAAAGTGCTACGGCCGCGAGGTTGCCATGCGAAAAGAAAACGTTTGTGACATTTAGCTCTCATAAGTATTGTCTAACGAGGAAAATCATTTTGAAAGTACAATTATATGTGGGGAAAAAAACATATTTCTAATGTTTCTTTACTTGTTTTGTACTTAAAATGCTTGGACTCAAACATAGAAAGAAGGAACACATGACAATAAAGTGAAACAATTATATAAAATCTTAATTAATCACTAGGCACTTTAAAACTTTATCCATCCGGAGATTATAAATATCTTTCAATAATAAACTAACTTTTTTTGGTATATAATTTAACACTCCTTTACATTATATAGCATCAAAAAAGTGTTGCAGGCACGAGCCCACACTAGCACAGGTAAAACCATCAATCATGCACATATGGTTGAATTTCTGATAAAAATAACCTGACAAATTAATATTCCAATACAAGGAAGTCTTATTCTTTTCACCAGATCAGTTCATCAACAATTCATGAACAATGTTCACGGCAACTATATCACTAGGTTTTCCGTGAAAATGAGATCCTCTAAGACAACTCCATTTCCCATGTGAAGCTAGAGCAAGTAGGATGTAGCACCTATAATTCACAAGCATTGCTAAAGGGCTCCGAAGAGCCCCAGAGTTGGGCTTACCGGAGCCCCTCAGCATTTTTCATTTTTTACATTGCAGGATCTGCCAAGCATGCACCAATGTTCAGTGAGGTAAGGTGAGTATTACGAGGAGAGAGAAGATAGAGGGAAAAAAAAAAAAAAGATTGTTTCATCTACACAAGTACGGAACTTGGAAAAAAAAAAGGAAATAAAGAAAAACAAGGGAAAAATATAAAGACTCTTAAAGATGCTATATATTATTTAATTTTCTCTTCTTGCTCCTAGGGGTTCGTGCACGTTACCTGTGGGGTGCACTTTAAATATTACAATTGAAACAAGAGCAGCCCTTTTTTTTTTTAATTGTACGTGTGATCATATAAGATGTACATAGGAAGAATATGGTGAAGGCTGAAGATTTACCATTGTCACATTGTTACGTGTTTGAGATATTAGAACGACAGACAAGTTAAGCTTGACTTTTTACTGAACAGATTGACTATTTTACCCCTCCATCTTGGTCAATTCGGTTGTAATGCACTGGCTTTATAAGCTACTCCGCAATAAATTCTTCAAATGTCTCAAAGAAAAAAAACAGTATGTGACTGTAAAAGATACAATCATTTATATTATTTATAAGCGTCTCTTTTGAATTTTTTTCTCTCCAATAATCCCTTTTTAGGAAACAAAATTACGTAAGAATGAAGATTAAAGCTAACATAAGATATTTACTAGTTCATCTAACCTAATTATAAGTTGGCACCTACTAATAAATCCTTTTTTATTTTATCTCTATTTTTTAGTTTTTTAATAGAAGGATGGGGAGATTTGAAATCTGCACCTTATGATTAAGTCATATTTGGAATTATTGTTAAACTATGTCTGTAACTACAATTTTCAAAAATTTGGAAATGAAAATGCATGTTATAATCACTAGATAAAAGAAAAATACAACGACCAATGACAATCAAATACACAAGTTTGACATATGTTATTCTAATTTAGCACAAAAATAACATTAGATTACAGAGTAATTTTTCTACTCAAATGATAAAATTTAGTATTAGAATTCTAATTTATCGCTATATTTGTAAATCTCTAATTTCTTTGCACTCAAATATATTAAAAAATTAGAACATAATTGAAAGTCTAGAATAAGAGAAACAGTCCTTAGGGAATCAAAAACTTGGTACACGTGCAAATATATATGGTCATATAAAAAAAAGTGTATCGTAGTATAGATATCAATCTCATAAGAATTGTGTTTAATTTTTGTTAATTATCGAAAGTAGGGTAACAATAGAATTATTTGCATTACTGAAATTAAAATAAAACAAAAATAAACTAAACAAAAATTAAAATTAAAACTAGAACTAAAAATGTTAAATAAAAATAAACGATAATAATAACATGTCTAAAGAAACTAATTCACCAAGTTTCAATTATGTTTAGTAATTGCCTAAACTAATAACAAATCAATCTCCCCTGAATTATAGGCATAGAATAGTCAAGCATCTCAATTTTTCCTCTTTCAAGTACTCAATCACTACAAGAAAAATTATATTTAACGATATATTATTTACGACATGTAGTTTTTAAATATCGTTAAAAAATACATACAACGACATCTCCAACAAAGATGTCGTTAATAACATTTAAAACAATAATTAACGACATCTATATAGATGCCGTATTAAAGGTCTCTTTTTAACGACAATAGTTTAGTGTCGTTAAATTATTTAACGACAATTAGGAGATGTCGTCAAAACCTTAGAGATTTCACGACATCCCTTATAGACGACATCTTGACCAATGTCCTCTAATAAGGGGTGTCGTAGAATGTCCAAGGCTTTGAAGACATCTCCTACTTGTCGTTAAATAATTTAACGACACTAAACTATTGTCATTAAAAGGAGACCTTTAATACGACATCTTTATAGATGTCGTTAATTATTGTTTCAAATGTCATTAATGATATATTTGTTGGAGATATCGTTGTATATACTTTTCAACGATATTCAAAAACTACATGTCGTAAATAATATGTCGTTAAATGTAGTTTTTCTTATAGTGAATTGACAAATACCCAAAACAATCCATTCCAATATCCCTTTTCAAAACCAATTATCAAGGGCTCATTAAATACGTTCTATAATTAGTCACAAAGAAATCCACATATAGGTCTCCAAACTCTACAATTTCTAGGTTGTATTTTCTAAATTCACATCTAAAATCCTTGTTTCCCAAGTACTAATTCTAAATACAAAATCAACTAATTGGTGATCAAATAATTAGATGCATCAAACTCAAGAAAACATAAATAAATGAAAAATAGAAATCAACTTGTATTTTAGAATGAAAAATAGAAATCAACTTGTATTAATCTAAAATAATAAACCAAAGACAATCTCAATTTGGGTTCAAAGCTCCCTAGACTAAGAACTTTAAATACAAATAATCACAAATAAAATTAATCAACACCAATATTCAAGCATTCTTTAAATATACAAAAATATAAAGAATAAAATTGAAAAAAGAAATCATCAAACTGGAAGTGTCACAAACTCCAAGCTCTTCCTGTTCCAACCTTCTTCTTTCTTTTTATAGCTTTAAAAATTCCCTTCAATGGTGCCTCAAAAGAAAAATAAAACCTAAATATCAAACCAGAAATAAACCCTTAAACTAAAACAAAGATCAAAACTGACACTATTTTTTTATTTACTTACAAGAGTAGGAAAGTTTTTCTCAAGATGAAAACCAAAATGTGCTTCCAATTCCCCAAAATTAACTATCCTCCCTTTACACAAAACCTAGAAAGGGTATTCATAGGGTCCTCCCATCATTTTGAGATTTTGGTCCTCAAATCAGCTTCAAAGTCAGCACTAAAATGTAGCCTAAAAGGTATACACGTGAGGGCGGAAAGAAGATCTCTCAACCACAAGCATTTAAACTGCTAGAGTCACTACAAAAAAAACTTTATTTAACGATATATTATTTATGACATGTAGTTTTTGAATGTCATTGAGAAGTACATACAACGACATCTTGAACAAAAATGTCATTAACGACATTTAAAACAATAATTAACGACATCTATATAGATGTTGTATTCAAGATCTCTTTTCAACGACAATAGTTTAGTGTCATTAAATTATTTAACAACAAATAAGAGATGTCATCAAAGCCTTGGAGATTCTACGCCCCTTATAGACAACATCTTGATCAATGTCATCTTGAAGGGGTGTAGTAGAAGATGTCATCTATAAGGGGTGTCGTGGAATCTCCAAGGCTTTGACGACATCTTCTACTTGTCGTTAAATAATTTAACGACATTTAAAAACTACATGTCGTAAATATTATGTCGTTAAATGTAGTTTTCTTCTAGTGAGTTGAGCCAAAAAGAGAGGCACACAGCCATGGCTTTAGCATGCTAGCTTGACAAAGACACGAGCGGTCGTGGGCTACACTGCTGATGGGGGGCTGATTGCCCATTCACACGGGGGCAAGCCTCGGATGGTGCGGGGGCAAAAGCCCTCTATGAAGCCGCACAAGGGCATGGTTTTTGTGGCACTAGAGTGCAAATTTCAACTCTAAAACCACCTCTTTGCTTTCTCAAATTGTTTTTTTTTTTTTTTTTGCTCCAATTGCTTATGTTAACCAACACATATTAGTATAAATGAAATATTTAGATGGAGAACTAATTAAAAATATATCTAAATGTATTTTAACATTAATCAAAATAAGCAAATAAAACTAAAAAAGAAAATAAAATCCATAAAAATAAAAATACCAAGATTAACTAAAATAGCTAAAAATAACTAAAAATAAAATAATCTTTAGGGGCAAGCATTTTAAATACATAAAAAGTAAAATAACTCTATTTTTGTAGAGTTATCCTCTTAAAAATACACGATAAAAGCATTTTTGGTCTTCATCGACAAAAGAGCACCAATCAATACTATTTCTACCATAACAAAAGTCCATTTCTCTCGAAAACAAAAGTTAGGCCATGGAGAACCATCTGGACAATTAGGTTCCATTCCAAAAACAAGTGTTTGATGTCATACCGCTAAACCGAGGTGGTGACGTTATGGTTTAATTATAAATGATTAATTAAAATTAAACTCAAACTTAAACTCCAATAATTAAAACTTTATTCTCTCATTATTTTTGTAAAATTTTGCTAAAAGTTGATCATTTCTAATGACTATTAACAAATTTGTACAATAAAAAATAACTTGAAATGGGACATGATATAAATAAAAAGGAATTTTTGTAACAACCTCAATTAATTAAAAAATTAAAGTTTCACCAAATATCGTTTGGGTCCCACAGGACCGCATAGTAGTGCATACATAATTCAAACAGAAAGAAATGACATTCAAACTACAGTCCAACAAATAAATCATAGTGTATGGAAATAGTCCTATTATTACATGCCTTGATGAAAACAAAAATAAATGATTCCACTCATGAACTTTGCAAGTAATCCAAGAGCATTCTATTCAGCTACATATTACAAACCTCCTAAAGGGGGAAATTTAAAACATAAGTAGAAAACTGTGAGCGAAAAGCTCAGTAGGAATTTAAGTTCAAAACAATAATTAATAATAAAGCAGGAATAATGTAGATGACTTAAAGGATATAAATAAGCAATATGTAATCATTTAAGCAAAGTGGATCTTACCAAATGCCACATATGATTTTTCTCGAAATCATAAATAATAACTTTTACAAGGCCTAGAATGAACACCACTATAGTGGCCCAATTGAGATTTTGGGACCTATCCCCTAGTCGCCCTCTACACAACTTGAACCATGTGGCACCACACATTTAAAAACACAATCAACAAGAGAATCATACCAGGTGGTATTTGAAAACTCTTCAAACATATTATCTTACTCATGTATGCTTATACCGAGATATCGATTTTTTTCTCATAACATTTTTTCTTCAAAAACATATTTTCAAAACTTTTGAAAATAACTTTAAAAACACAACTCAAATCTTAAATGTTACATTTAAGAACATAATTTACAATTAAAACTCTTAAATATCATGGCCACAAAAGAAGGGTATAAAATCCTACCTTGATTCCTAGCAATGAAATGCTTCCACACCTTAACCTGATCTATAAAACGTTAGTTCTATGGGGACAACAACTAACCTTAAAAGTGAATTCGATTATTAATAGTGGAACTTAGACTAAAACCATTAGTGTATTAACTCATGGTTCTTAGTGTACCATTAGTCATCCTAAATTCTACATTTATTCATATAATAATTAATCACTCTTTAAAATGCGTTATCAATTATTTCCGATCAATGCAAGAAGTAAAAATGCATTTAAAACACAATTGCAAGCAAAAGGGGCTTGGATGGTTGAAACAGCAGCTTCTCAAGCAGTTTGGTTGACCGTGGTAAGCTACCTTCAGGTCAACCGTGACGTCATGTAGCTAATCAATCGACCATGATACACAATGGTTGGTCGACCGCAGTGCCTTAACGCAGATGCTCTGTTTTGCACATCCAGATTCAAATTTTCTGTCGCTTCAGACTAGTCTCAATGCATGTAAAACATATTCTAAAGCCTTGCAACCACTTATATAAACTTAATAAAAATCCTTTTGCCATCTCTTTAATACATTTAACTAGTTAAGCATCGACGTTCATGATTTGTTCACAAATGTGAAAAATAAAGCTTCAACAAGTTTCAATCTGAATTTTATGCATCATAACGACTGCTTCCAATATGGACAGTCATCGAAATCACAAACTAATTCATTCAAATGGCTTTCCCTCCATACTCAGATGTTAAAATCAAACCAAACTTACAATTTTTGACATGCAAACTGAGATTTAACATCAAAACTCCAAAACATAAAAACTGATTACTCATATATAAATATCCAGATCCAAAGATACAATTTTTTAGACATCCATATCAAAGAAATTCACATAAGCCAAAGATTTAATGAGTTTATAAGGTTTCTAAGCTCAGATTGAGTGGAAATTCATTCTACCTCGGTTGTGTTTGCTTCTAGTTATGTCAATGTCTGGTTTTTTTATGAACTTTGAAGCTGAGAATGAAAGGAAGAAAGAGAGAGAGAGAGAGAGACTCAACGCGTGAAATAGGGAGAGAGCGAGAGACTGGAAAAATCCTTTGGTCTTTTATTTAGTATTGCGTTACCATCTATGAGTTAGTATTAAAGGATGTAATATATTGTAATACATAGAAGATAACACTCATTCTAAAAGAACCTATCGCCATGATTCATATGTTTATTTTCTTAAGTTTGAGATTGGTTGAGTTTGGTTATCTAAAAAATATATGTGGACCAAGTAGGAGAATGTTATTTTAATTTATTTATTATTATAATTTTTAAATGATAAGAAATAAATAAACAATAAATTTAAGTGGTCTATATATACACGTATTTTCTAAATAGTATCTATCAAAGGATATCTCTAAACTGTTATAACGCTTTAGAAAGAAAGCCTTGTTTCAGATATGCCTTTTGATGGTAACATAAACTCTGATGGTGGACGTTTATAAATATCACATAAAATACAGCGGGTCCCTAGCCTTGTAGTTTATTTCAAAAATATACCATATCTCTAAATTACAGAAGGTTTAGAAGAGCCTCTTCTTTCACAAAAAATTTCTTTAGAAATTCTTATAGAGATATTTTCATTCTTACTGTAATTGTCAATGGCTAGAGGTTAGATTTCATTTCTTTTACGTTTTCACATTTAGATGATTTTTATGCAATTTAGATTCATGCATATATGAAAATCATAATTCTATATTTGTAAATTTCTAACCATTTAAGGGTCAGGTACAAATCTTTATCATTGTAATGACTTTACTTTTAGATTGATTTAAAAAAAAATTGAAGATTTAAGAACAAACTCATTTCCCTAAGCTCATTACTTTTCAAAATTCTTTTTTTTTTTTAAATTATGAAATATTTCTAAATAAACTAAAGAACACTTGAAGCATAACAGTGATCGTGTAACGATCACATCTGCAAATTTCCATACTAGTCTTATAAGAAAAATGAATTTAATAAGCATCTCTAGATCCTCAATTTTTGTTTCTTTTTTTTTTTTTTTTTTACTTGACATTCCAACCTTCTTTTTCCATGCAATCTCACAAGACCCCTGGTTATTTGAAGTTTAATGGATAATAGGCTCTGTTTTGCGTCTCACATCATTATGAAAAGAATTAATTATATAAATTGATCTATATTTTAAGAACCATACTTTAACAACTAACTTCCTTTTAAAATATTACTATTCTGGATATACTCTCAAAACAAAGTGGTTGTGAAATCTATTTTGGCATTTTCTATGTTTTGTAAGTTGAAAATTATCATAAAGTTACAATCTTTACGTAATTATGCTTTTATTCGTCATAAATGAGAGTTTTTATTAGTTGATTTCATTGATGAAATTATCATAAAGTTGCTGTCTTTTTTATAATAACCATTTTACATATTGTACATAAACATTGTCAATCTTTTGAAATTTCCAATCTTATATTATATCATGTGGAGTTGTAATTTTTTATTCTCCTATTAGAAAGAGTGGTAGTGTTATATACGATTTTAGATAGTTTTATAAAATAAAATTGTAGACAAATTTTTAAAGTAAACACTAATATTTGAAAATTTATGTCATCAAGTCAAGGGAATATTTGTAGAAAATCAATTATTTTAAGCCTTCGGTTGAGTTTGAGAATTATTTTAAGTGCAAGCCTAAAATGAGATGAGTCCTCCTTAACTCAGCTCTTTAGTTTTTGTGCCGTTCTTTTATAATAATGCTTCTTTAAGTAGATATATAAAAAGACAAAGCAAGAGCATATATCTTACAGTGTTTAACAGTGTGTACGAATCTTTATGCTTCCTTACCATAAAGGCATCCTTCTAGATTTCTCAAAATTTCAATGATGATTGATAATTTAGTCTCTAACACAAAATTGATGGTGGATATCATAATTTGATGAAGATAATCACATTTCCACCAAGTTATTACTTGAAATTTTTGCAAAAACAGTCACATAATTTAGGTGCAAACATTTTACATCCGAAGGAAGATATTTTTTTCGAAAATTTCAAATTATTAAATGATGGCTTGATTTCTCATTCCATTAAATTTTTAAAAGAAATATTGCTAATTAAATGAATGTTTGCAAGGGTAGTAGGAACTGTTAGTTAAAACTACTTTTACTGTATCATGTGAGAGTTTTACACTGTAGTAATTTTTTTATTGTTACTATAGCATGTGAGAGATTTACACTTCAAAAATCTATTTTCTTAATATTAGAACTACCAATATGTAACACCCGAGCATTTTTACTACATTAAAAATGTAATAACTTAAGGATTATATTAAGACAAAAATATAGTTTAAAGAAAAATAATGTATAATAATATAGGACATTATATAGTATTAGAATAATGCAGTGTAAGAAAGTACACTAATAAAGTTATGTAGTATAAAAATTACACTATAAAAGTAATACAGTGTAAGAATTGGACTATATAAGATTAAGCAGTATAAAAATTAGAATGTTTAAGTTGAAGTAGCATATAAATAATACTGTTTGAAGAATATAGATGTATAAGGAATACTGTAGTAGTATAGAAAATATATCAACAGTGTAAGAAAAATATTGTCAGTATAAATTTAGACTATACAAAGTTACATAATATTAGAATTACATTATGTGATGGATGTGGATAAGAATTGGAGGTTATGGGACCTCATAAATTATATGGAAAAGAATACCGATAGTATAAAAAAATACTGTCAGTATAAACTTAGACTACGTAAAAAGTTTAGTGAGACACCTTGAAAGTTTGATTAGGCCACCACATTTACTAACGTGGCCCAATCACATTTGGCAACCCAAAGGAACCTAATTGATTACCAAGGTGACTCGTCACCTTTTTATTTA
Source organism: Artocarpus hirsutus (assembly GCA_946598075.1). Lineage (NCBI taxonomy): Eukaryota > Viridiplantae > Streptophyta > Magnoliopsida > Rosales > Moraceae > Artocarpus > Artocarpus hirsutus. The sequence goes on along the minus strand of CAMOHE010045914.1, from coordinate 82,488 downwards.
AAAAAAAAAAGAAAAGAAAAGAAAAAGAAGAAAAAGGTGAATCAATTCATGATATAAGAGACCATTATTTTGGGTCTCCAACGTGTAAGAAAAAAAAAAGAAGAGAGAGAAATGTGAAACGGAAAGAAAGAAAGAAAGGAAAGAAAAGAAAGAAAGGAAGAAAGAAAAAAAAATGCTTCAAATGCCTTCCAAGGAAACCATCCCCTTTATAAGCAATTTTCTCTCAAATTTTGATGATTCTCAAACCTCCCATTAAGCTTAAGGCAAGCTCTAGTGCTTTAGTGCAAAGTTTTGCAACTTTGGAGGTAAATTTTAAACTTTTTCTAAGGGTTTTAGTGATTTTTATTCAAAGTTATGGATGGGTCTTGAATGGGTTTTATCATGATTTTGTGGAGAATACATGACAAAGTTTTAAACTTGGCAAAGGAGAGTCAAAAAGGTTGGCAAAGTTTCGGTAAATCTCTAAACTTTTTACTTGAAATTTATACGCATACCAAGTGTTTGATGAAATGTTTTAGTTTATGGTATGTAAATGGACCTTATGGCATGATTGTTTTATGCTTTATGATGATAGAGATGATGAAAGAAAGAAAGTAGAGATTTTGCATTTAAAATGAAAAATCAGTAAAATTGCAAAGTTTAGCTAGTTTTCAATAAGTGATAGTCTAGAGGGCCTTGGATGCCAAATTATGTTTTACGAAAGGTCTAGAAATTGTTAACATAGTGAGAGAAACAACTTTTATGAACAAAGTTTTGTGAAATTATAAAAGGATTAAATTTTAAAGTTTTATGGAAGTTCAGCAAATTTGAGAATTAGCCAAAAAGTCCCCATAAACATTGGAATTTCAGAAAAGTTAAAACATGAAAGTTGTAGAACTTGTTGAAACTGTTAGGAAAACCTAGACAGTTTTTCAAAATTCTGCTCAATTGATAAATTATGAATTTTACAAACTTTTGGGCACAAAATTTCAAGAAATTTGGATAATATAAATGAATAAAGAATACTGTAGTAGTATAGAAAATATACCAATAGTGTAAGAAAAATACTATCAGTATAAATTTAGACTATATAAAGTTACATAATGTTAGAATTACATTATGTGATGGACGTGGATAAGTGTTGGAGATTATGGGACCTCATAAATTATATGAAAAAAAATACCAATAATATAGGAAAAATACTGTCAGTATCTTGGACTACGTAAAAAGTTTAGTAAGACAACTTGAAAGTTTTGATTAGGCCACCACATTTACTAATGTGGCCCAATCACATTTGGCAACCCAAAGGAACCTAATTGATTACCAAGGTGACTCGTCACCTTTTTATTTAAAAAAAAAAAAAGAAAAGAAAAGAAAAAGAAAAAAAAAAGGTGAATCAATTCATGATATAAGAGACCATTATTTTGGGTCTCCAACGTGCAAGAAAAAAAAAAGAAGAGAGAGAAATGTGAAAAGGAAAGAAAGAAAGAAAGGAAAGAAAAGAAATCAATAATGTAATTATTATGTAAGTTTGCAACATATAAGTTTTAAAGAAATTCATAATGTAATTGTTTCTTCAATGTATAAGTTTTATATTGCATTTGTTATGTAAAAAGTTTTAAAGAGAATAGTTATGATTTGCAAATGTGTTTGCATATAATGTAATTGCATCTTATATGCTCACTAAAGTTAAAAAGAATGTAAGAGTATATATGATAAAAAGAAAGTGTTGTACCAGCCTCCTTGTTGTAAGTATTGAAAGTAAAGTTAAAGTTGTGGCCTTCTAGATGTGAGGTACATAAGTAAAGTTAAAGTTATGGCCTCGGTGTTCGACGGTCTTAAGTCTTCTATAAGAGAAGCATTATGTTAATGATCTCATGATTAATATGTTGGTACGAACACTAAAGTAAGATAAGGAAAGTTAAGGAACACAGATAGATAGTTAAAGTAATAAAAAAATGTTCATAAGATGCTTATAATTGAAAGTTCATAATTGAGCATAAATGGAAACATGGATTTTGATTTTGCTTGTTTTCCTTATTATGAAATATTTATATTTCATGAAAAACATTCTGAAAAATGTTTTACGTTAAATGTTAATGAAAAATTTAAATGTTTATCAAAAACATTTTCATGTTTTCAACAAAAGGTTTATAAAGGACGTTTTATGAAAAACATTCAAGAAATGTTTTACAAAAAATGTTTATGCAAAGCGTCTAAGAAATGTTTTATAAAAAAATGTTTATGAAAAATGTTTTTAGAAATGTTTATGAAAAATGTTTACGAAAAATGTTTTAAGCAAAAGGTATTTATGATAAAATTTTTAAAGTATGTTTAAATGATTTGTGAGATTATATTTAAACTTACTAAGCGAGAGCTCATTAAAAGTTTCTTCATGATGTAGGTAGTCCTATAGGTGACCAGGAGGACTTATTAGGAAAGCTAGATGCTGCGGAGGATAGATGCGAAAATTTGAGTATGGATACCAACATAGTACGCCTCCGCTACTCAAAGAAAATGTTTTTGCACTATTTGATTTAATGTTCTCAAAGTTTTAAGAAAAGCAAAGTTGAAGAAATGTTTTTAAAGTTTTAAAATATATTTCACGAAATGTTTTATGTAATTATAAAGTTAAGTTTTAAACTATGAATCAGTTTACGTTTCTTATTAAGTTTTAAGAAACGATTTGAAATGGTTTTAAAGTCAAGTGTTAAACGATGTCTTAACTTGAAATGCGACTGAAGTCGCAATAGCTTGTAAGTAAGTTTTAAAGGATGTTAAAAGGAAAAAAAAATTATTCAGTATTTTTCTTACTAAATAAGTAAGATTAATGTTTAAGAAATAATGTTAAAGAAAGTTAAGTGATTACCCGAAAAGGTGAGTTGTCAGATAATATGTTTGTTTGGTAGTGTTTTCAAAATAAGTGAAAATGGTTTTGCCTTGAAAAATGAGAATTTTTTTTTATAATTATGTTGAGAGTGTTTTTAAAATTTTTTCCTTAAAAGTAGGCAAAAACATTTCCAAAAACTCTAAAAACAATACCAAACAGAACTTGGGCAGTGGGTTCGCACGGTTAGAATAGATACCCTTAAAGCACATGATGTTTTCGTAAAGGATATATTTATAAATAATTAATGTACTCAGGATGTTTTGCGCCACAAATTTTTCCTCAACCAACCCTTTACCTAAGCCAAATATTACAAGCCTAGTGAAGTCTTAAGAATCCTTAGTGTTGTGTGGGTCTATATTAGTAGAGAGAGACATGAAAAGCAAACTTATAGGACTTGTTCTTTGAGATTCTATGGTCATTACATGTTGGCATAAACTTATATGAATTGCATGCAGCAAAAAGTGAAAAGGCTACACACATACGAAGAATCCAATAAAAGAATAGGACATACTCTTGAATTGATCTCAAAGCTTGGTCAATATTTACTTTTTTCTTAAAAGGTATATTCTTTAAGCGAATCTTTGACGAATTCATTGAAGATCACCAATTTAGTGCAACCTAACTATGAAAATTTAAAAGATATAGACAATATTTTTCTCAAAAAAAAAAAAAGTATAGATAACATTATGGTAAAAAAAGGCCCTTTCCCACTGGTAATGCACGTTTCACATTGTTGGATCAAGTGAAACTCATTTTTCCTATAATCTAACGGCTAAAAAATATATATCTACCCATAAACTACTACTACTATTGTTGTAGTTGTTGTTGTTTTCAATATCTGCCTAAAAATTGTCCCCAAAAAAAAAAGATTATAAAAGCAGATAAGATGTTTTTAAAATATGGAAGCTCTATGGTGAAGTGTAAATTTATTCTCCACAAGGGAGAACGATCCAAAGGTTTGTATTCAATCTCACTTAAGGTCTACATAGTCTCTTCCATACCTAGTTATAGTTCTAATACAAATAATAAAAAACCATTATTTTAAAAATTAAAACATTATCAGTTAAAAAAATTGAAAAAAAAAAAAAAAAGAAACCAGCAACCCCTGTCACACTTAACCACTAGCAAGCCAAGCTTCACCCAACCACTAAAGATGTCATCGTGGCCAACGAAGTTTGACCACAGAGAAGGAAGGCAAGTGTCGACAATGAGAAGAGGCTGGTGAAGATTTATAATCCATGGGGGATAAAGATAGCCAGTTTAGATAGAGCTTGATGACAATGATGACCATGACGTCTGGCTTTTGCAACGTCAATGGGCGCAATGCCAACTAAGATCTGATTTTGTTTTCCTTCTCTGTCAAAGCTTGCCCCTGTGATTTTGCTTTCCTGACACTTATGAATATCTGAGTTTGTTTTGTTTTCCTCCTCTATTAGAGCTCGATGACGATGAAAAGGGGCAAGATCTGATTTAGCTTTCCTGATGCTGATGAAGATTTCATTTTGTTTTCCTCCTCATAGCAAATCCGTCTCGACATCAGGGAAAGGATAATGTCACAAGAGGGGCAAGATGTGCTGGTGCTTTGTCAGAGAGGGCTCTGGGAATCGGAGGAGATAGGAGTTTTTTCCCTCTTTTTTTTGTTTAAATTTTTTATTTCTTGAGCATGTTTGTTATTACCCACAATCAAGACTACTTACTAACTTGTAGGCTCAATTTATAGCATCCATTTGATTAAAATCGTGTGCCTTTATTCTATTCTCCACTAGTGGAGGAAAAAAATGCTCCTACCACAACTTTTTTCTTAAAAATAAACAATAAATAAATAAATAGGGAGGCCTATGGTGGGGGAGCTAACATTCCCCATCGGTGGAGAAAGAGTCATAGGCCATTAGACTATTTTTGAACAGATCAGATTAAAAAGATGTACCAAACAATTGTCAATTTGCCTACACTTGATCAACCAATGAAAAAGAAAAAGAAAAGGATCGTCAAAAAAAAAAAAGGATGAAAACTTGAAGAATTCAAGTGAATCTAGAGGGAAAATCAAAAAGGGATCATCTCCTTCAACATAAAAAAAAAATTGAAACTTTTGAAGGAAAAATAAGAGATTATGTGGAGACCAATCTCCTATCAAATCCATCAAAATTCTAAAATTTGGACCATACATGAATTAATCCGTATGTCTAAATAAACAAGCAAATTATAGGGAAAAATAGACGAAAATTAAGTTGGGGAGCTTGTTGCCTATGATGCTTTGATTTTTGTTGGGTTTCAGGCTAGATGTTGGTGTTTATTGAGTTTTGCGACTGAACGACATTTGCTGGGCTCGATGGTGCTTAGCCAGCATAGAGTTTTTACGACCCTATCAATGTTTGCTAGGCTCAACGGTGCTTGGCCAACAAGGAGGGGGTTTACCACGGGACTTGGTTGGCACGATGGAGGGTCGAGGATGCCACCTTAGTCAAGATCGTTCCAAGAATGGACTCTCTCCTTCTCTATGATTTTCTTCCAAAAATTCTCGTTTTCTACTTTCTTTTCTCTTTTCCTGGGAGCAAAACAGGGTAGTTCTTGATAAAAATTGAGAATAGTTGTGATGGCAAATGTTAAGGGATCTTGAGGTTTGAGGTTTGAGCTAGTAGCTTAATTGGTACTCGAGATGGAAATAAGAACCTCTTAAGGGAGGTTTGAGGTTCGAACCCGAGGAACGCGAAAGAAATCCCTGAGGGGCCAGAGGGCCCCAGAGGGGACAGTACGGATGAGTGGGCGGCATGGGAACGGTTCACCAATAAGAGCCACAAGTTCGAGGGCCCCGCAAGGTGGGTCCTATGAAGGCTTGAGGTGGGGCCCGCGCCGGACACCACACCCATCATGTGCATCAACTAACTCTGAGTGACCCACGTGTGTGCATGCCTACTCCCATGCACGTTGCCTCCCTTGCATGCTGGTCCTTACGTCCATGCCATGCAAAATCCTTCTGCCACCTAGCTGAAGTGCCACCATGCCTTACTCTCAACTTGGCTGCTCACAACCTGCGCACACTCACGCACATAAGCCCGAGTCAAGTTATTAGGTGCTTGCAAACCCACCCCCGCCGGATGGAGCTGACGTCCTCGTTGGGAGGGTCTCTAGGTATGCCTTCACCTATTCTTCAAACTGCCAAAGAGTAACATCCCTTTCCGATGTTGCATATGCCTCACTGCTACCAGCCCAATGCACAAGATAATTCGTTCCTTGATTTCTCTTGCTCTCACCTTGGGTCCGATGGTTGAGAATCTTTACCATCTTCTTGGTGACCTCTTTTCTCACAATGGGAGGGGCTCTTTTCACTTACTGCCTGCCACCATCTCTGTGATATGGCTTCAAGAAGCTCACATGGAATGTTGGATGTATCTTCATCCTCTCAGGTAACTGCAACATGTAGGCCACATTTCTTACTCGCTACAACACTAGAAATGGCCCATCATACTTTTGGATCAAGCCCTTGTGATGGCGCCTGTCCGTCACCTTCTTCCAAATCTGTGGGGTTAGCTTCAAAAGGACTAGATCACCTTCTTGAAACTCCAACGACCGCCTATGCTTATCAACATACTTTTTCATTCGTCTCTACGCCTTGGCCAAGCTATCATGTCCTTAATCGATCAACTCGTGCTTGTCATGAGCAAAGCGGTATGTAGTAGGACACTCACCTTGTGACTTTTGCTTAGCCACTTCTAATGGGGTCAGGGGTTGATGCTCAAGTGCCAACTCCGAGGGGCTCAATCCCATAGCAGATGACTTATGGATGTTGTAACAAAACTAGGCCGCATCAAGTAAATCCACCCGATTCCGCTGACTTGCGGTTACATAGTGCTGTAAATATTCTTCTAACAAGGCATTTATCCGCTCCGTTTGGCCGTTGGTTTGCGGATGGTTGGCTGTAGAAAACTTCAATTCTAAACCCATGAATTTGAAAAGATAAGTCCAGAATTTACCAGTGAATCTCGCATCACGATCACTAATTATGTCTAGGGGTAAGCCAAACACCTTCACCACATGCTTCATAAACAATTCGGCTGCCACTTTGGCTGGACATGCAAGAGGTGCAGCCATGAACACTGCATACTTGGAAAAACGGTCAACCACCAGCAATATCGAACTCAAACCTTCTACTGTCGGTAATCCCACAATGAAGTCCATGGATATGGACACCATGGCCAATTGGTAGGGGCTGAAGAAGTCCCGCCTATTTCATCTTCTTGGTCTTGTCTAGTTGACACACTAGACATGTTCAGACATACATCTTGATGTCTTCCTCTATCTTTGGCAAAAAATAATGTCTTGACATGAGTGCCATCATCCGCTCAATGCCTGGATGTCTTGCCCATAATGGGTCATGCGTCTCTTTCAGTAATTCTTGCCTTAGTCCCCCACCTTTAGGGACAAAGAGTCGGCCTTCTTGTGTATATAGCAAGCCACCGTCAACCCAATATTTTCGAACAATTCCTTCTTTAACCTGCTGTCTCAGCTGACAATATGTAGTGTCTGCCTCTGTAGCCTGTCTAATTTTATCAACAAAGTCAAACTATTTTATCAACAAAGTCAAACTGAACAAGGGTCAAGGAAGCCATATATGTTTGTACCACTTTCCTGCTTAGGGCGTTTGCTACCCGGTTCTCACTGCCTGGACAATGCAGCCATGCAAAGTCAAATTCAACGAGAAACTCCTGCCAACGGGCCTGCTTAGAAGATAGTTTCTTTTGAGATTTGAAGTGTTGGCCACGTTGTCTGTCACGACAGTAAACTTTGTTCCCAGCAGGTAATGTTTCCACATCTCAAGACAGTGGATCACAGCCACCATCTCTTTCTTGTGGGCCGAATAGCGTTGTTCCACATCTTTCAACTTCCTACTCTCATATGCAATGCGGCGTCCTTCCTGGACCAACACCCCATCGATGGCCCTATCAGACGCATCAGTATGCACTTCAAATGGTAATTCGAGATCAGCCAACCGCAGGACTAGTTCAAAAGTCACAACTACCTTGATTTTCTCGAACGCTTCTTGGCAATCTACTATCCAAGCCCACTTTTTAGCCTTCCTTAGCAAGTCAGTAAGGGGATTTACCTTCTTGGAATATCCTTCGATAAAACGCCTGTAGTAGTTAGCCAAGCCAAGGAACAACCGCAACTCGGTTACCTTTGTAGGGGATGGCCAGTCTACAATGGCCTTGATCTTTTGCTCGTCCATTTTGATCTGCCCCTTGCTGATCTTATGCCCTAAAAACAAGATTTTCTACATACAAAACTCACATTTCTCCTTCTTCACATACAGAGAATTTTCCCTCAGTTTGCCAAACACTATCCTCAAGTGCTCAACATGTTGAGCCAATGACTCACTGTACACCACAATGTCATCCAAATAGACCACCACAAAGCTATCCAGAAACTCATAGAGCACATCATTCATGAGGTTACAAAAAGTAGCAGGGGCGTTAGTGAGATCGAAAGGCGTTACCAGGAATTCAAACGAGCCATACCTAGTGACCATTGCTATTTTATGCTCATCTCCCTCAGCAATGTGAACTTGCCAATACCCAGACCACAAGTCAAGTTTGGTGAAGTAAGATGCCTTTGAAAGTCAATCAAACAAGTCTACTACATTGGGCACGGGGTACTTGTTTTTCACCGTAACCTTGTTGAGTGCTTGATAATCCACACACATGCGAAGGGTCCCATCCTGCTTTTTTTGGAACAAAACAGGTGCACCATATGGGGCCCTTGATGGCTGTAAGTAGCCTGCCTCCAACAACTCATCCAATTGCTTTCGTAATTCTACCAACTTTACAGGTGCCATGCGGTAAGGGGCACAGGCAACGGGTCTTACCCTTGGTTCAAGGTCTATCTTGTGGTCAAAGTTCCTTCGTGGGGGCAACTTTTTTGGTAGTTCGGGTGGCATCACATCTTGAAACTCTTTAAGCACTCCAGCAACTTCGTCAAGTACATCTACAACTTTGTCTGGCTTGATCTCCTTCAAGGTAGCCACTATCCTTGTCTCACCCTGCTTTAAAGTTGATTTTAACTGGGAAGCCGACTGCAACAACGACTTCTCTGCAGTTTGCTCACAAAACTCAGCCCGAACAAAACACGGTTTTGCCTCATCTTGAATGAATAGGCCACTCAAGTGGGGCATTGTTACTGCTTTGGCCTTCATAAAGAACTCAATTCCATGGATTAGATCATAATCATCAAGAGGGACAGCCATAAAGCAACACTCCTGTTCCCAATCACCGATCTTCAAGGATGACGTGGTCATTCCTTGGATAGGCTGCGCACCAGAATTCACAGCCCTGATCCTACTCGAGCTTTTTGAAACGATAAGCCCAAGGTCTCCAATTTTTCGTTGTGAAAGGAAATTGTTGGTCGCACCAGTGTCCAACATCGCTCACACTGCATGCCCATTCAGCAACACATTCACGTACATGAGCCCCTTTCGAGAGCCCTGTTTGTCTCCCATGATAGCATTTAATGAAGGGGGTTCAATCTCGATTTTGCATCACCTGCCTCATCATTAGACCCGTCCTAAGCAGTGAGGGCCGACATTTTTTCCTTCCTTAGGCAATCTTTTGCCCGATGAGGACCATCGCAAATAAAGCATCCAGAGTTTTTCTTGTTGTGAGATGCCTCTGTCCCCTTTGACTTTAAGGCCTCACCTTCTTTTCTCTTCTACTTATCTTTCTTTCCCTCCTTGCCGGGTTTCTGACTTCTCTTGCCGTCATCTTTGGACTTCTTCCTGTCAATGTTGGATGAAGAAGGCCCAAATTTGTAGTCAATAAGACAATCCGTAGCAGCAATGGCCATAGGCAGATCCTTCACATTCTACCGTCTTAATTCAGCCTGAACCCAAGGCTACAATTTAGAGAAGAAATTGAACAGCGTATCTTGTTCTACCATATTCTGGATGTCTAGCATTCTCACAAAATCCCACACCGGACCAATGTGCTTCAACTTTTTCAAGGTTTCCTTCTCTAACCAAGCTGAATTTAGGGGCAAGAATTGATCCTTCAATTTTTTCTTTAAGGCTTCAAATGTTTCAATCTGAGGCATGTTTGAGTTTTCATCGTCATCCAATCGAATGCGCCACCAAAGTTTGGCATCACCACAAAGATACATGCTCGTTATGATCACTTGTTCACTTTCTGCCACACGAGCAGCCTTGAAGTACTGCTCCATATCCCACAAGAAGTTCTCTAGTTCTTTTGCATTTCGATTGGCATTGAATGGCTTCGGTTCATGGACTTTACTTTCGATGAACCAGGACCACCATCGGTTGGCTGAAGGGTCACCACAGCCCTTTTGACAATGCTCAACTCGTCCTCCAATCTCTTGAAGTTGTCTTTCACCAAGTCGACTATTGTGATGAAATCGTGCATCATGGAAGAAAATCGTTCCTCCATTTCCTTCATCAGGTCTGTTCGTACTGCATTCAGCGTCGCAATCTGCTCAAATTGCTGCTCAAGTTGAACGGCCAAACTTGCAGCATCATCAAACAAAAGGGCACCAACAAAATCCTTTAATCGGGTAAGCCATTCCTGAATCTCGTTCATCGTTGTAAACCCAGGAATAACACTAGGCCACTCTCTGATACCAGATTGTCACAAGGTCGAAATTCTTTCTTGAATTTTTCACCATTGATGGCGCTAAGTTTCGCACTCAACCAGCCAACTCACACATGCTTTACACTCAACCAGCCAACTCACACATGCTTTAGGATCAAAGGAAACACAAACTCACGCACGTACGGGAATTCTTCCAACCTTTTATTGTCTCGCATAAAAGGAATACAACAATAGTTCGCTGGGATCACACACTCAAAAATTTGTGTCCTCAGCCTTAGCCATCCATGGCTATAAATAAACAAAGATGGGTAGCACGTGTGGGCTAACAGCCCCAGCCACTAGGCCTCACAATTCTGAAGTGACACATGTATTGGGTCTCGATTAGCCATCTAGGGGATAAAGGTGCAGGTTCAAGTAACTGCTTGTAACCGCTCACACACGCACAACAGTGGCGCATGCTTGACTTCACAATCGCGTGCCACATTAGTCAGGTAACCGCCTAGCCATCTGTTGTCTCGCCACGTGCATTAGGGCCTGGTTTCTCCAAGCTGCGTGTCATGTCCTGGTCTATCCAAGACGTGTGCCTCAACTTCCCCATCATGTGCATCAACTAACTCTGAGTGACCCATGTGTGTCCATGCCCACTCCCATGCACGTTGCCTACCTTGCATGCTGGTCCTTACGTCCATGCCATGCAAAATCCTTCTGCCACCAAGCTGAAGTGCCACCATGCCTTACTCTTAACTTGGCTGCTCACAACCTGCGCACACTCGCGCACACAGACCCGAGTCAAGTTATTAAGTGCTTATAATAGGGCTTGTTATGTCACATGTCGGTTAATATTGAGTTAGTTTATGTAAACATTGATCGTCAATTTGACCCGCCAACACCAATTGGGGAAAATTTGAAAAAAGGAGTTAAGAAAATTTGAAATTTGATGAATGACTTCTTTTTTTTTGGCATTAAAAAATATTTTTTTTTAAGCATTGAAACTGTCTTAGTTTTTTCAGAGAAAAGAGAAAAAGTACTGTATCGAAGAGAGGAAGCCAACCATGGTGAAAACAAAAAAAACTGAAACTATTTTGATAGTTAAAAAACTAATTTTTTGATATCTAAAAATCAAAAAAAAAAAAAGAGAACTTTTGTCCAAAATTTTTTTTTGAGGGGACTAGTTGTCCAATCGCCTCCTACGAATTGCCAACCCCAAGAATTTCCCTAACTAAATTATTTCATTTTGAAAACGTGAGCAAGTCGGCAAACAAGGCGTCAACTTCTTCCCGGTATTGGGTTGTGGTGTGAGGTGGGCTCTGCTTATTTCATCATCTTGCAGAGTTCAGCTTTAGCCCTGCCCCGCTCGCTGGCGGCAAACCAATCGTCAACAACATCTCCATACTTACGCTCACCACGCATCCATTTTCCCATTTCACTTTTTCAATTGGGTTCGGGTTTAGAGAGCGACAGAGAAAGGTTTTTGAACTTTCTAGAATTGCCCCAATCCCGGAAAATTGCCCTCATGTTCAGGACTCTCAATCCTCAATTGGTTTCATAATTAGTACAGATTCATTAAACCTTTCCCAATTTTGCTCCTCGATCCACATATTTACCTCTATTCGTTTTCCTAAGTGTTTCCCTCCTCGATTCTGCTCTTAACCTTCCGAAAACTCGACGATAAGAGCTTCCAAGATCGTTCCGAATTCTAATTCGTGTCTTATGTGCTTACTTCTGATCAAATCAAAACCCTAGCTTTGGTTTGGGTATTTTCTTTCTGATTTTTCTCATGGAGAGGGTCGTTGGAGGAAAGTACAAGCTGGGTCGCAAGATCGGAAGCGGTTCCTTTGGCGAAATATATCTTGGTATGTGAATTTGATCGATTTTTGTTTCTCTTTTTAGCTCGAATTGCCCATTTTTCGAGTGCTGATTTTTCCCACGATTTTTTTTCCTCAGCAACCCATGTCGACACACGCGAGATCGTCGCCGTCAAGATTGTGAGTCTTTATAATTTTCATGGCTGCTAATTTTTCTATCGTTTTTGGATTGAGAATTGATTGTAATTCATTTTTTTTTTTTTTATAGGAGAATAACAAAACAAAACATCCACAACTTCTATACGAGGCCAAGGTATACAACATTCTTAAGCATGGAAGTAAGTATTAATTTTTTTGTTCCGCAACTACATGCTTAACTTAAGCAAAGCTTTTTCCTTTGAATCTTATGTTGGTGGGCATTGGGTTTTTTTTCTTTTTTTTTTTTTTTTTTTAAATTTTGTGAACCGTTCAGGCGGTGTTGCAAACATAAGATGGTCTGGAGTAGATGCAGATGACAATGTCCTTGTCATTGATCTTCTAGGACCTAGCCTTGAAGACCTGCTTGTGTACTGTGGGAGGAAGTTCTCGCTGAAAACTATTTTAATGTTGGCTGATCAGATGGTAATTGTCAATCTGTTTGATGACTTTTGCTTCTGCTTTTAGGCAATAGAAGAAGATAAAACCAAAGTTCTAGATTTTGAATCAACGTATTGTAACTGAACTATGTACGAGTTCCATGAGACTTAAAGTGGTTTTTTTATTTATTGTTTAAAAGGGTTGAAATTGTTCTCGCACTATTTCTGTGTGAATGCCCAAAGTTGTTATTGAAAGCCAGAAGAAGTTTTATAAATAAAGGCTATGCCTGGAGTTAGAGCTGTGAGCTTACCTTCCCCCTCTCTCAATTTGTTCTAAGTTGTTTGCGGTGCTTTTGGGTAATTCAATTTTGTATCTTTAACTGAATTGCAGATTGCAAGAATATAGTATCTGCATTCCCAAGGATTCTTGCATCGAGACATCAAGCCGGATAACTTCCTCATGGGTCTTGGCAGGAAAGCAAATCAGGTAAATATTCATTTGAATGTGTCTTTGCGAATCCTCAGCTTGTAGGGTTACTGTGTTCATTTTCCTCTCTAAGGCTGATGACTTTTTAGAATTAAATTCCTTTTTTAACATGCGGAGACTCTTGTTTTCTATATGGTTACTGTTCGTTTGTTTTGGTATTAGTGATTTTATTTTTTTGAGTATTTATGTTTAGGTTTACATTATTGATTTCGGGCTTGCAAAAAGATACCGGGATTCCACTACACACAGACGTACTCCTTACAGGTAATATTTAATCACCAGGGTGTGATTAAAAGCTGGTAATGTTTCTGTCCCGCATTTTTTAATAATCATTTTTTGGGGAGGTTGTTATTTGCATTGCATCTACACTAGTTCTATTAATTGTGAGTTCCTACTAGTTCTGGTTGCTGTTGTCTGAATTTTTCCCCCTCCTCAATAAACTCATACAGAGAGAACAAAAACTTAACTGGAACCGCACGATATGCGAGTTGCAATACACATCTTGGAATTGGTAAGCGGACAGGCTTTACTTTTTTTTCCTTTAAATTTTGTTAAATGCGCGATAGAACTTTATATATCAATTTCTTTTGTTTTACTTATCAGAGCAAAGTCGTCGCGATGATTTGGAGTCACTTGGCTATGTTCTTCTATACTTTTTGAGAGGAAGTTATGCATCTACATTGATTGCTATAATTACAATGGTTTTAAATTCAAAATGTTGATCTTTTGGCGAGAATAAGTTTTCTTGAGCACTGTTTGGCACATGTGTGGTCTTAACAGTCCATTTGATTAGATAGTTCGGTCTATCTATATTGTTTTCTCCGACTGATTGTTTTCTTTCTGCATTTAGCCTTCCTTGGCAAGGTCTGCAAGCTGCAACAAAAAAGCAAAAATATGACAAAATTCGTGACAAGAAAGTAGCAACTCCCATTGAGGTATATAATTTTATTTGGTTAATTTTCTTTTGTGGCTTGAGTATGAAATCTATACAGAATCCAATTAGGTTGGCTCTTGGACCCCTTTCATTTTGAAATTGATTGTTGTTGTTTTGGTAACCCCGTTCTTTTTTTTTCCAAGTTCTTGAGTCTTAACAATAAGTATGTGTTTGTAGTTCAATATTGTTGTTCGTTCTTCTTCTTCTTCTTCTTGTTCTTATTTGATTACTACATTGATAAAGTATTCCTTTAAAAAAGAAAGTATTAGACTATTAAAGTAATCTGAATCAATTTAAATGGCAAGAAGTGTTAACAGAGGAAATTCAGCTCACAGTTTGTGTTTTTGGAAATTTCTTCTTTTTATTTCTTTTCTATGAAAAGAAATGAAGTTTGTCTAAAGGCTATGTAGAAACGTAGAGAATAATTTCTAGAAGCATCCTGGAGAGCCATTGTGTTTGCAAATACTAAATTGTTCATACTTCATCCTTATTATGTAGCTTTTACCATTAAAATCGTAATCTCCCTATAACTAACACTATGCTGTTCACAGGTCCTATGCAAGTCACAACCTGTGGAGTTTGCATCATATTTCCATTATTGTCGCTCCTTAACCTTTGATCAACAACCTGATTATGATTTCTTGAAGCGCTTGTTTCGAGATTTATTTACTCGTGAAGGTATTGATACTATCTATTTATGTATGTTGTAGGAATAGATCTCATCGTAGAAATTGATGTCTTTTTTTGTATGATATGCGGCTTTTTTTTCATCTGTTACAGTTGATGTCTGGTATTGGCTTGAGAACTTCTTTGTCCATAAAGCAATGTCAGTTGGTTGCTAATTCTTTTACACAACCAATTAGACTATAGAGGAATTTATAATAGCTAATTACAGTATCGAAAAATTTATTATGCATAATGAATTTATAATAGATGTAAAACTTTATGAATGAATTGATTATGATACATAATCGACAGAAGAGAGACTCTGGTTGTTGGTGGATATCGTTTTTCCTCAATGAAATTAAGTTTTAGATGGGAGGGGCATTCCGTTCAGTATCAGCACTTAGGACTTTTGATTTCTTTTAAACTAAACTCTTGATTTCTTTTAAACTATCTCTTCACCCAAACTTTGACGGTTCTGGTGCCTTATCTACATGTAACTGTAAATTCTCTCATGTGCATTTTGAATTCAGACAATTTTGTTTGATTCTTAATTTGTTTTTGCTCACGTTACTTTGACATTTTTGCTATTTGCTACTTGTTTTTTTTGATACAGTCCTGTTACTTTTTATGTTTTACTTTTTCTTGCATGTTTGACAGGATATGAGTTTGATTATGTGTTTGACTGGACAATTATGAATTACCAACAAGCAGCACAACAAGCAAGAATGCAGGCTCAGTTAACTGTTAGTATTTTCCATGACCTTTCTTCTGCTATCTATTTGCAATAACCAATAGACCACTTGGAAAACTTGTGTACAGGATCATGTTTTGTTTTTACAGCTAAAAGTTATTCTGGTACTTATGTGTTAATTGTTAGTGCTTCAGGATTGCGTTTAAATAACCCTAAAAATTAATTGCATTTTTTTGGATATTATCATATTTAAACACACAAAACTTTTTTCCCCCTCTCTTGACAGCCTGCTGGGGTAAGCAGCGGTCAAGCAAAACCAATGGCTGTAAGCAAGCATAAAGGTAAGATCGAGTCATAAATTTCCTGTGTCTGAGCTGATTTCGATATTACTACCTGGCATTCCCATTTTGAATGATGAAAATAGTTTTATAGATCCTTCCTCCAGTTTCTATGGTTATGGTCCCTATGCAACCGCTGTTTCAATTTTAATGGTTTGGATGAATCATTTACATGACATGAAATGTTTTGCTATGTTTTAGAAGCTTTAAGTTTGCAATCTCTTTGTTACTAGCATATCAACATTATCTCTAATCAGTAACACGTTTATTATTATTTATTATTATTATTATTATTTTAAAAGCTGTAAAATGATGTGGCGTTTGAGAACATGGTTGGAACTATATTTTGTAGTTTTAACCAAATTTTGGTTTAATATTTTTGAGAGAGCATTTTGTAGTTACAGCTCTCTTCTTAAGCTCCACGGAGCATCACCTGGCAGAAGACGGACAAGTTTTTAAAATCTTGATCTCTTTCTTCTTGTATCTTATGGGTCGAGGCTGTGATCGTTTCTGTTCCTCCGATTTAACTTTTAAGGACTAATCTAATACCTTTTTAATTCTAATTAATAGGTCTCATGTAGTTCTGTTACAACTTTGGGGCTTGGTTTGAAAATATTGAAAAGATTTGGCTTTGAATGGACCAAGAAAAAGGTTTTTGGCATGCCAAAGTTTTTTTATATGTAGTGGAGAGTCTCAATCATTGTATGTTGCTTAATGATGTATATGAGTACTTGATAATGCGTCCTACTTTGTTGGGGTTGCACGTTGCAGAACCTAGAAGCTTAAGTAATATTGCAAATCCGGATGTTCATGCCCATTTTAGATCATCAACGGGGCAGATCTCAAGTGCTGAAACAATAGCTAAAAATGTAAGTAACCTTGTTATGCAATCTGTGTCCTGGTTCATTTGCCTCTTTATATGGTTTCCATATCATCGGGTGGCTATTTATGCATGAAAAGTATCCCATGCAGCTTGCAGATGGTGCACTAAGCCCATTTTTCCATATGGTTATACGTTATTACTTGCCCATCTCTCTCTCTCTCTCTCCCTCTCCATTTTATTGCTGTGGAGGGAATAATTGATATTAAAGAACTCTCTCCTCCTTCCAGTTTAGCAAAATAAATTAAAAAAAAAAGAAAGATCACGAGCTTTGTTATGTATTTGGAAGGAGGAAATGTGGTTGATTGGGGGTGCACGTTGTTGTTTTTTTTCTATTTTGTTTTATTTTTTATGGTCTCTCCCACTGATCACTTTTTACTGTAGTTATTCTCTGAAAAGGAAAGAGGGTAAGGAAACAAGCTTGTTGGTACCCATCGGGTTTTACCTTACACGGCTAAGGCTTACCTTGGGAGTAAAGAGGACTCCTTTATGGTAAAAATAGTTGTTTTTATTAATGGAAAAATAGTTTTTCATTTGCTGCTTGCAGTTATTTATTCATCACTTATATGCTATTTTGCATCAGGCTGTGAGCAATGTGCCGGTTTCTTCCACTTCGCTTGGCACCAGAAGAAACTTCCCTTATCCTGAGGGGCCATCGGAAAATGCAAACTTGGTTCATGCATATGGGAAGAAAGATGTAGCTTCTAGTAGCTGGTTATCACCATTAAACAGTATCTTCAGCAAAGTAATAGGTATTCAGTTTATCACTTATTTAGTAATGAGTTTTATCTTCAGCAAGTTGCCGTCTTCTGAGCATTTTAATGCTTT
Source organism: Artocarpus hirsutus (assembly GCA_946598075.1). Classification (NCBI taxonomy): domain Eukaryota; kingdom Viridiplantae; phylum Streptophyta; class Magnoliopsida; order Rosales; family Moraceae; genus Artocarpus; species Artocarpus hirsutus. The sequence continues at coordinate 64,823 of CAMOHE010045914.1, read as the reverse complement.
TCCAGCAACAGGTGTTGAGTGGTGTGCTCATCACTTTGATTGCTTTTTTTTTCCAACAGAAGGTGGCAATGATGGATGTTCCCTTGCAAAGTAAGAAGCCTATCGAGCGGTGCCCGCCCTAGTGAGAAAAGAAAAATGTATTGGATGTTGCTTGGACTTGACCTGTGGGCATGTCGAGGTTTTCTGCAAGCATAAATGGCAAAAACGACAAAACCTAATTTCGTATTGTGTTGGATGATGTGTAAAGTGTCTTCCCTCCAGCACTCTGTTGTTTTGTAGAGCATAAAGTTTATTTGCTGTTATTCAGTTGTTTTGACCATTTATTTCATTCAATTCAGGATTGAGCTGGTTTCTGTTCTTATTGCTGTATCTTTTTTGGATCAAAGCCTTGGATGTTCACCTAAATCAGTTTGAACCCAGGTATCCACCCTGGTACTTCAGAGTTCTCATGAATAAAGTAAACCTTTTGTTTCAGGTACTTTATTATCTTTGCTATTTTTTCTCATGAAGTTTTTGCCCTGTGGAAGGCCTTGCATTTAACTTTACAAATGAAATGCTCATTTGCATTCCTCTTTTTTGGTTTGCCCCAGATATTAATATGAGAAGGGAAGGTTTCTTTGTACAGGATAAGTGGGAGACCTTCATTGGAACGTTGGTGTCAAATGGAGAATCTTTCTAGTTTTTCCATATGATTTGTTGATACAAGTTTTTCCATCTTTTGTTCTCTTTGGTTATTCGCCATTTTTCAATTAGTAGTTTCAATGTAAATCACTAGAAGTCCGTAGATGTAGAGTTCGGTTGGCTGGGAAAGGTTTTTCCTTTTTATACTCTTATTTTGTGTGCCAAGAAAAAATAATCTACAATTCCTAAAAAACGCAATAGCTTTTAGGCTTGTCCTTCATTTGACTCTCACAGTAAATAAGAATCTTTTGGCGCTCTCTGGCTTTCACAGAACTTGTGTGTACGCATCTCTTTTTGGTTGTCTTGGTCCTGTCTATATAGCCCTCCATTGGGGATGTACCCTGCTTTAACTCAAGTCAGCACTGTCGGATCATGTTATTTTATTTTATTATTTTTTTTAGTCATCGTAGTTATCATTAGTTTTGGTTAAAAGAAAAGTGAAAAAGTAAGAGAGATAGTTTGTAATGCTACTCTAGAAATCCGGTGGTGCACTCTCATTGTTAAAGAAAGTGAATTTTGGTTGCAGTTGGATAATTATCAGACTAAAACATGAGAGAAATGCTTACAGCATTTTTTTTTTTTTCACTCTCATTTTTACTCATTGTATTCATTGACTGACCTATGAAATCCAGTAACATATTAAATTATTATTTAAATAAAAAATAAAATAGTAGATTTTATGTGTCAGATGGTAAATGCAGTAAATGCAGAGAGTAAAATAAAGTGTTGCTAGCACTCTTCAAAACATGATAGATTTTCTAAAACAACTGAATATCCCTGAAACAAAAGTCTAGAAAAGAGTTTTGAAAATGAAAATGGAAACAGGAAAATAGAGTTGCTTTAAATGGGGGGGGGGGTGGGGTTTGGATAAATGACCTTAAGGAAAAATTTTTTTTGATAAGTGGCCTTTTTTTTTTTGACACCAAAAATCAAGCCTTTTGCGTTGAAAAACTGTTCCTTTTTTTTTTCTCATCCTGTTAAGATTCGTTCCTTGTTTTAGGTTTTTTTTCTTCATCTTGTTGAGGTTTTTTTTTAAAAAAAAATTGGAGGAGTTTTTCTGTTCAAAAAGCTTAATTTTTAGTGAAAAAAAAAAGAGGTCATTTTTTCAATTAAATTTTTTGTGTGGCCTTTTTATCAAATACCTTCTTTTATTATTTGCCTATGTAAATATTGTCGGAGGTACATATCGCTTTGCCTTGGAGCAGACCCTTGTTTTTCCAGTGTATTCCATGGCTCCTTTCAAAGAAACAAGCTAGAAGACAAACAACAGAATAATGTGGCAAGGGTTTATCATGACATAGTGATCATAATTGCACGAGCTTAATTATTGAGGGCTACTCATAAGCTCAATCTTGTGTGTGTAGGGCCTTAAATTGCAAGCGTCAACCTCGTAAAGCTCAGAAGTTGATGATGAATATTTGCTATATTAAGATTTGGCATGCAAAAATGTAGGGATTGTGGGGCCTTGGAATATTGGCAAGTGCGCCACAAGCACGCACTTAGTGACATGATCATGCTTTAAGAAATGATGAAGGGGCTATGCCACACGGGTGCCTTCTGCTTTGGTGGGATGTTGTTGATGTCATATGGTGATAGAAATGCATGCAAAAAAAGTGGCTTAAAAAAACAGGTGAAAGAAAAAAGCTTCTTAAATTATGGTTTTGTTTGTGTTAGGGTTTAGGAGGAAGCATGAAATATCACCTCTCAAAGAATCTATATGAATCCATTAATTGAACCACCAGAGCAGTATGGATCTGGTGTGTTCAATAATGATTACTTAATTAAACAAAATAAATAGATTAAAAAAACAGGTTACTTTAAGTAATTGGGTAACTTGGGTAAAGTAAACATTCATTTTTCATGTTCTGTAACTAGTTTTGGGGGGTCCGGTGTAAGTGTCCCAAATTGGGTTGGTAAGTTTGGACAAAAAACAACAGTTGGATTTCCAGCCTTTTGGAAATTAGCATGTTGTTGTGCATTTCTAGTTACCATGCTAATACACGGCACTATGATATATTATATTTAAAAATACCAAATGTACGACCACTGTTTGCATAAGTGAGAGTATGTTTAATATGTCACATGACATTACAAGACTCATTTGGTGTCACTTTTGAACATGTAAGTCAATTCGGATGTAGTCTAATACATACATTGATGCATAGCCAATGTTGATGCATAGCACTTTTCTTTACCTTCTACTACCATTAGCATATCTAAATAAGTAAAACAGTAAATGAAGAACCATAATTTAGCAAGCATGCCCTCATATTTGTAAATAGTGGGAGTAAAAATGTACAAATAAGCCTCATTTGCTATTGTTTTGTTCTTCCTGGTCCCCTAGGCATGCATAATTGCATAGAATTTGTTTGGTTGCATTAATCCGAAGGGCACTATAATGGACCCTCAGTTTTCACTTTAGACCCATTAGCGATAATGGTGACAAGAGAACCCTAGCAATTATGAATTCGGCCGCTTAGAAAAAAAAACAAAGTTCTTTAGTTGGCTCTTTATGTACAAAGCACCAAAGAGTGGAAAAGAAAAGGAAGGATGTAAGGTGGGGCAGAAGATGATTGACCTTTGATGGGATCCTCATATTTTAGTATATAGAATTTGTAACATTTCCTCTTTTCTCAGATAAATTTAAAAATGCAATTCACTTTACCTTGTTCCATTTTAAATATCTCACTGTGCATTTACTCTGCTTCATCATCTTCTTCTCTGCCCTTCTCACTACTTTTGCGTAACGTGCTCCTTACCACACTCTCCAAAGACTGAGTGATCATTGGTTTTTAGGCTTGAAAAGTGTATCATTCTGTTTTGTTAGCTTTTGAAAGTAGAGATTACAAGTCAAGTCTGGCTTTGGAGAGTAATGGAAGGTACTTGTATAGAAATGCAAAGCTCTTCACTCATTGTAAAGGTCATTTTGAATGAGGAAATAGAGCTTATTCTTATTTATTTATATATTTTGTGTCAGTGAGCTCTTGTGCTCCCAAATGCTGCTCATTGCATAGGCTGGGCAACATAGATGAAAATAGTCCTGCAATTTGGGAAGCAATCTCTTGCGCGCCGCCCGAGACGCCAACAGAATCCATGGAGTTTCTGGCAAGATCATGGAGCGTTTCTGCCATAGAGCTCTCTAAAGCCCTTTCAAATTCACACGTTGGTTCTCAAAATCTTCCTGTGCAGTCAACAAAAGTGTCTTCCCAGGGATCTGAAGTGCATGACACAAGTTCCACAACTTTGAAGGAATCTGTAAGACTTAACTTAGCATAAAATGAGAATATAATCTTGTTGTAAGAAGAATATATTCTGTATTACTCAACTAATTATCAACACGCCATTCAATACAGTACAGTTCTCTTGAACAGATACCATAAAACCAAAAGTGACTGTTTCCTAAAATTGAAAATTAAAAATAAGAATAAAAAGAGTGACACTGTTAGATATTCTTAAATAGGCATTTATGTGTTTGCTTGTCTTGCTATTTTTTTTTTTAATATCTTTTGTTGGGTATGGTTGAATTGTTACTTGTAACAGATACTTCAGCAGTTACCTAGTGAGACTAGTCCTCCAATTTCCCCAAGAGGCAGTGATGAAATGAAGGTAACCACTCTCTCTCTCTCTCTCTCTCTCTCTCTCTCTCTGCCATTAGTAGTCCAGAAATCTGCTCTGTTTCTCCAAGGGCCTCATCATTTTTTTTAGTGTCCCAAAGAACTCTAAAAAAGGAGGGAAATTTCGTCGGGATATGCAAAGGAGCATCAACAAAGGATTTCAGTCTTTGTCATCATCATTACTTATTTGCATGCAGTAATTGTTTTGTTTTGTTCCCTTTAACCAAAAAAGAAAAAAAGGAAGAAGAAAAAAGAAAACCCACTTTGGAATGACCTCAAAGAAGTCAATAATTAATTCTCTTAAAAGGTTGACCTCGTTGTGGCCCAAGATACGGTTTGGACGCATATGTGAAACTTCTCGTTATTTTGTCGGGAAAGAACAGCCACCTTGTTTTGTTATATAATTTATTAAAAACAAAGCCAGGATTTCAGCCCTATTTTCTGTGCAGGAGTTATTTATACTTCATCAAAAACTAAATCCTGGGTTTCTTTCAAGTCAACAGCTTCTCAAAAATGGGGTAAATCTCAATGCTACTTTCCTTAAGATCAATACTTTTTTCATCACCATTATTACCATCTATTTCACCACCATGATGAATATTCTGCAGCTATACAAGAGCATACTGAGGAGAAAAACAATGGGGAGGTGGTTAAAAGATCAGAAGGAGAGGAAGAAGCAGGAAATCAGAACACAGAATGCCCAGTTGCACGCAGCAGTATCCGTGGCAGGGGTTGCCGCGGCTGTCGCTGCACTTGCGGCCTCGGCAGCATTGCCCGAAACATCAGCTGCACAGCAGAAACCGCCAAAAACATCCGCCGCAATGGCATCAGCGGCGGGTCTCGTAGCGTCCCATTGCATTGAGATTGCAGAGGAAATGGGAGCTGATCATGATCAAATATTTGCGGTGGTTAACTCCGCGGTTAATGTAAGGACTAATGGTGATATTATGACCCTAACAGCAGCTGCAGCTACAGGTATGAGCGACTTCTTCAAGTGTTTCTCAAATTTCATTAATATTTGGTCAAGGGCTCGTTTGTCTCATGTGTTTGAATTCAAACCTTTTTTCTACTATGTTGTCTCTCATACAAAGTTTAAATTCTGTTTAAATTTTCTGTTCAGGCCCATAAGCCAAATGAGCCACAAGATCCCTACCAAATAGAACAGACATGGAAACTTCACAAAAATATTTGAGATGCTAATAAACAAACTAAGTTAGAAGTCCAAAGAAAATTTTCTAACACCTAGTTTCATAAATGATAAAAATAAATTAATAAATAAAGATCAATCGTTATATAACATCTTGTAGAAAATACTAAGGTGCTGCGTGGGTATGTTACAGCCTTAAGAGGAGCTGCCATCCTAAGGACAAGGCTGCAGAAAGGGTATGGAACTACAGCATTTACACTGGCTGATGAAAAAGGTGAAGGCAATGAGTCAAATATCCGTGCAGCTTTGAATTTTGTTTCCAAAGTAGGAGAAATTCTCAAACGCACAAGGAAAGGTACAATAATGAAAGTTGGCATGCAATTCTCTGTTCTGTTAATATGATGCTAGCGTACAGTTAAGTGTTATATTGAGCTAACCCCGTGAGTAAATTACTATGATTACAGGAGCTCTCCACTGGAAGCAAGTTTCTTTCAGCATTAATTCGAACTGGCAGGTAAAAAACAAAAAAATTTCTTAGGGTTTTTTTTAAATAAAAAAAGGAATAACATGATCATTTTCAAGTTATTCAGGCCTTGTTTGACAATACTTTTCTTTTATTCACAGTGAAGTGAAGTTTGGAGAGATTCTCAAGAAATTGATTTGGAAAATCTCACTTTTCATTTCTAAAGTACATTTTAAACAATAAAATAAAAACAAAAAGGTGGCTACTGCTTCTATGCAAGGCCTAAATGTTAAAAAGATTTTGCAAAGGAATGAACTGGGGAACCTTCAGTTTTGAGCTCCATAGATGCAAGTCATGTTGCACGATTACAAATAAGTAATGGGTTTTTGTCCCTTTTCTCCCAATTCATCTGGTGGGCTTTCATATTAAATAACTGTTGGATACGAAACTGGAAACAGGTTGTAGCCAAAATGAAAAGCAAGTACATGGCTGGAACATTTACAAAAAAGAAGAAATGTAAGCAAGTACTCGCCCCCCAGATGAATCTATTCGTTTTGTCTCTTTGCCACAGTCAGCTGTTCTAAGCCATAGTTTGGTTGCAGGTGTGGTCACTGAAGTCTGCTGCGACATCCTGGCATGGCCCGGAAGGGAGAAGGGCACTGGCAGTGAATCGAAGGCATATTTTGGAATAAAGACGGTTGACAGAATTATAGAGTTTGAGTGTAGAAGTAAAGAAGACAAACTCACGTGGACTGAGGGAATTCAGCATATGTTGAATTGTCATGCTAATGTAACATTTGTTTAAGTCTTGCACCACGGCATAACGATTCCTGATTTCCTATTAACTTTCAAAAAAATAAACTTGCAACGCATAATCCTAAGTCTGCATTGCAACTTGCACTAGCCTTTTTATTTATTTATTTATTTTTCTAAATCAACTTTTACAATCATGTACAGAATCATCTATGCATAAATCCAGATCAGTTATGTATTCTAATGATGTGCCTTTGGAGAAATGCGCTCAAACAGTAAGCTGCAGTCTACAAAAAATTGCAATGAACCTCATGGATTCACTGTAGAGACTTGGAAGCTGGAGTTTTCATGGTTTAGTCACTCTAGCTCCTTCAGAAAATCAATATTATCAACAAAGACCTGCAGAAGGAACCAAAAAATAAATAAATAAATAAAGTCATGTAGATTGATTGTGCGAATAAGATATATTAATCTTCCCAAGGATTTCGAAATTAAAAAGATGTTGTTAACTTTCAAGCAGTATTTATATTCGTGAAAATCGTGGGCCAAAGATTACTAATAGCTCTAAAAAAAGTGTTTTTCTGCAAACAAGCACCCTTTGATTTGCTATATAGGCTCTATAGGAGTTTTCCTTCCTAGGTAAAATGAGTATGAGAGCTAGTATATATGTGTTAACGCTACGAGTATAAAAAAGCCATTAGAAGCAAAAATTTGAGAGTTGACTTCTGGTAAGCAAACAATAGAAGACATAATTGTAAAAGCCGCAACTGAGAGGGGTCATACAGTTTTCCAACCGTCAGGGTCCAAACAAGCAGTAATCTTTGTATTGATACCCGGCAATGGGCCAGGTTCGCGAATAACCATCCCACCGCATAGTTTGATTGCTTCTGCAGTCTTATAGACATCGTTCGTCCCTATTGCAATCTATTAAAAGTTCAAAAATCAAGCTCTATTGTATGAAAAACAAAAGCCTGCTGAAGTGTGCCATACAAATTGTAGCGACCATGTTACCAAACAGGTTAATGGATTATAAGAAAAGTAAAAGCATTAACCTGCGCGTAGCCGTTTCCTTTGTCATAATCCATGACACCATAGTTATATGTCAGTTCAAGCACTGCATTCTTATCTTCTGGACCATATCCCAGAATGGCTACGGTATACTGGAGAACATGCATAACCAGACGAAAATTTTGAGTAATAATACAGAGACAAGAAGATGCAAGCAATATATTTGGTTCAGAAGTAGGTAAGATTTAGCTAAAAAGTGAAAAGCGCATAGGATTAGCACAGGATAATCGTATCTTATACGACAGCATGTCAAAAGTAAAGTTGACAGTTATAAGAACTTATCAGCAGACCAGTAATGTCTTTGCTGGAGATAGAGTTCTAATTTATAGAGGAAATAAAACCGAGGTGTTCATTTAGCTTTTGAATATAGCTACTTTCCAAGAACCCATTCTAGGAATAAACAAATAGTAATAACAGCACACAAACAAAATACAATACTCTAGCAAATGAGCACCACAAACTTCAGCAGGGACTTAATTACGAAAACATAAACAAACTGTTTTTCACAGCAACTTGTATGGTCAATATAGCTATGGCATGCTTTGATCACAACGGGCATTGCTGTCATACATAACTATGGCATGCTTTGATCGCAACAGGCAACCGTTGAAAGTCATCATTGGAGAGAGAGTGCTTACCTTGTAGTCAGGGTTATCCTTTATGCGGAGAAGTTCCATGCCAAAAGCCTTTAAATTTTAGGAGGGGAAAGAGGGCAAAGATAAAAACTTCAGCAATTTGAAACAACAACGATACAAACCAGAAAGAAGGAATTGTCTAATATTTTGAGAAAAGAAAAGAACTTTATGCCGTATAGAACACCGTGTACCTTCTTATAGAAGTTAATAGCGCGGTCAAGATCACCCACTCGAAGCATAACTTGACACAGGGGCTCAGGGGTAGGCCCTCTCTCCAAAAGCTCAAACTTATAACCATCAGGATCTTCAACAAAAGCGATTACTGTACTGCCACCTTTGACGGGACCAGGCTCCCTGGTAACTGTCCCTCCCTTTGCCTTTATGAGTTCAACTGTTCTAGCAACCTGCAAAATAAAGTTGCACATAAAACCATAATAAGTTGGTCAAAAACTTTCCTACTGAACATCTTTTGAAAATTGAAATTACTTGAATAATATAATTAATGGGAGATTTAAAGCGATATCTTTTGTCACAATTTTCTTGCATGAATATTTTGTGAGAAAAGGTGTTAATTAACCATTCACATAGGAATTACAGTAAGGCATTTGGTTGAAAATGCCCAACATATTGGCTTATGATTTTCACTTTCTAATAGGCCATAAGTGCTCTATTTTTTGTACTTCAGAATCTTACAACAGCATGATTTCGCATGATCCTCTGACAACTAATTAATTTGGAAAAGAAGTAAACAAGCGCAAAGTTACAAATTCCTGCAAATGCAAGAAACCATAAGCAGCTTCTTTCGAGTATGCACGGTTTCCAGCTAAAGATAATGTAAAAGTGTAAAGCAATGTAACTGGTTTATAATTTATTGCATTGAGACTGAGTGTGGAATTCAAATTCATCGAACAAAATATCATAGAACTTTGGTGCGAGAAGAAAAGCTCAATGATTTTGAGAAATAGGAACTTACATCCTCAACTGCAATACCAAAATGGCCAAAGCCAGTACCAATGTCGTACTTGTCTACTCCGTAATCTAGTATTGAAAAAATCATGGAACAGAAAATTCAAGTGAGAAGTGAGTATACATTTTAGGAAACAGTAACAAACAGGCGAAAATTGGTATAAATCATATGCAGGTGAACTTGACTCACTATACGTTAGTTCAACAACAAAATGAGAATCTTCTTGTCCAAATCCTAGAAATACATTTGTGTATCCGTCTTCGGGTATGTCACGCTTTCTTAACAGCTTCATTCCCAAGCATTCAGTATAGAATCTGTACATTAAGAAGATGAAAATTAGATATCTATGGAAAATGTTTTTCACCATTGAAGCAACTGCATGGTAGACTTACTTTATAGTCTTATCCAAGTCCCCCACCCGGTAGACGACATGGAGCATTCGTCTTTTATCATTCTTGACCCACTCTAAAGCACTTTCCTTGGTTGTAGTAGTAGTGGTTGCTTGTGCTATAATCCCATCTGATGAAGCCACTGTAGTGTTCCCTTCTGTCCGCAAAAGATTTGATGCTTTTACTCCTAACAACTGTGCTTGCGGGAAAGCTGAGTAATCAACCAAAAAGAAATGCATTATACACGAGGCGCATCTGTACATTTAGTGTGTGTTTACCAAATAGTAAAAGAATGAAATGAGAAAGTAATGGGATTGGTAAAGCAACAGAAATGATAACCCTCCATTCTTTGTCTAATGTTTACTTATCTATTTGACAATCTAATATTCTTTCTAGTGTTTACTAAACTTACAATGGTAATCTTATTAATATAATCACTAAATATCCTTTGTCATAGTTAACTAATCGTTGAATTATAACATATGAATTTGGCATGCTAGAGATGTAAGGCATGAGAAAAGGGAATATCAATACTATTTTCCCTTGGTATTTTTTTTTTCTAATTGATAAGAATGAAGGTAAGAATGATTATTTAATTTCATTGTACGAAATTATAATTATTTAATAGATAAGATTCCTATTCTTAAGTTTTATAGACACTATAAATTGAATTGCAATGTTTCCAAATCAACACCTTAATAGATAAGTATATGTTGGAAAGTAAGTCAGTGCTCCTCATTCTGATTCTTTTATTTTCCATTCCAAATTCGTTACTTTTTCTATTACATTCCATTATGGTTGATAAACATGCCCTGGATGATTAGGAAGACACAAATTTATAATTCTTATCGGCTAACAGGAATCAGTAGTTTGACATTATAAGTCATTTAGGTTTGCTAACATGGCGTGCATCACCATTTTCAATAAAAAGATAAAGCGAGGCTTCCTCATGGTTTTTTCTTCTCATTAAACCTCTATTTCCTTGTAAACCACTGAGCAAATTCTTAGCCAGGGCCCAGAGCTAACTCCACAAGGTTTGCATTATAAAAAAAGAAGAAAACTAATATAAGCCATTCAAAAAAAAAAAAGAAAAAGAAAAAAATCCTTTTTTTCAGACCTCCATCAATCATTATCCAGAACCCCACTTACCTTCATGATACATTTTTCTCATTTCGCATTAAAAACTTTATCATCATGAACCAAAAAAAAAATAGAAAAAATGAAAAAAGAGCACAAATTGCTGTGTTATAAAAAGGGTTTACGATAGTTGATTACCAGAGCCGAGGTGAAAAAGAGCGAGTCTTCTTGAAGGAAGGTAGGAATTGGCAATGCGCAAAGCAGAGGTTGACGATGAACGTGATAGAGGAAGTGAAGTTCTGGGATTCGGAGAAGCCGAGAAGATAAGAGAAAGAGATGCCATTTTTGGGTTCTTAGATCCTAACAAATAAATTGTCTTACTGTTTTTGTGCGTATGTGCTTGTGTTTCGCTCTCACTTGTAAAGCTCGCTCGTTCTTTGCTCTTTTGCTCTTTCAGCTGTTTGTTGGGAAGACATCCGGGGGGATATAACGCAAGGTTGTGGTGCCATGTGTGGGTTTTGTATTAACTGCTTATTCAAACCCATATTCCAGCCAAAGCCCAAAGCCCAAAGCCCAAAGCCCACGACTACTGGGGCCCAATGGAATTTGGTTGTAAGTGTGGGTTAAGACCAGGGCAGACCTAAGTTAGGCCTAAGAGGGCGGTCGTCTCCCCCGAGTCCAATGGCTTTTTCCAATTTTACCCTATTAAAAAAATATTTTCACTATTCTTTTGCTACTTGCCCCTTGAAATTTTATCAATTGCATTATGAAGGTATGAATTTTATAAATATTTGGATTATATCTCAAGTTTTTACATTGAAAAATATTTATATTTCAAAATTAAAACCCTCAATAAATCAAAAACCATTTATAGTATCAAGAAAATTATATTTTTTGGGCTCCAAATTTTAAAAAGTGAATTAAATCCTATCACATGCCTAGTTCATTCAGAAGAAGAATTAAATAGATAAAACAATGACAATAATAGAGATCAAGTTAAAGAAGATACAATTTACTTTGTAAGTTTTAGTTCAAATTTTTGTTCTATTACACCCCTGAAAAATTTTCTTGTTCCACGCCAAGTTAAAACTATAAAGTATTGAAGGATATGAGAGTTTTGTATTATAGTATATTTTTGTTTTATAATTTAGCATGTGAGAGTTTATATTGTATATACTCCCTAGTTTTAGACAATAAGGATAGCTCTACGTTAGAAATAGGAGAAATGGTAGGAAATAGCAGAGTTTGCTATTCACTTGCTGAATTATGTTAGATATATTAAAAATGTGAACAGAATGTCATATTTTAACGTGAATGAAAAGCCCAAAATATCCTTATTTCAAAAAATTGTTTAGATCTGATTTATTTTCTTTCATTTCATTTTTTTATATTCTCGTTTCTTCAAGTTGAAAGTGAGATTTTTTCACTTTCTCCTCCCTTTTCTCTCTCTCCTCTAGTTCTTCGATCATCCTCCTCTTATGCACAGCCGTCAAAGCATGTAATGCCTGGTCGTGGGGTGCGTAGGTACACCAAGAAGGTGATCTGCCATAGTAGCAACCAGACTCGAAGGCTTCAAGGTCGAAAGCCACGTATTCGCCGGCTTCGGATCCTTCCCAAACATCCGATGAAGACAGATGCCGACGATCTTCATGATCTCAATGACATAATCTTGTCGAATGACGTCAAACGCTATTGCCTCATATTTAGATCTTTTGATCTAAGCATGGCTTACATTTCTAGTGGCGGAGCATTCGGTTCGATCCGAACCAAAGTGAGACTTGTAGTTTCACGTTTTTTTGTTTTTTCTTTTTTTTGTATAGTCTTGTTTTATGGAAATATTGAAATTTGTGTAGAAATTGAAATGTTTAAAGCTAAATATAGTCTTTATCCATTGTCAATGATGTTCATCCATAGCACTAGTAAATTTTTGTATTTCTTGACCGTCGACAGTCTGATAAAGTTTTTCTTGAATTTTTGTATTCTAATATAATATTATCATGTTAATACTGTATTTCTTAGTTGTTGGCAGTCCGGTGAAGTCATCAATAAACTTTTGTATTTGCATGGCAATGCATTATTATTAGGTTAATTTTATATTTTTCTGGTCACCGTGGTCTGGTGAATTTGCCAGTAAACTTTTGTATTTACACTGTAATGCAGTATTACCTGATGAATATTATTATCTCTTGGCTTCCGGCAATCTGGTGAAGTCACTAGTAAACATATGTATTTACATGGTAATACAGCATTACCAAGTTAATATTATATTTTTCTACTATGAACGATCTGATGAAGTCGTCGGTGAATTTTTATATTTACTTGGTAGTACAGTATTATAAGATTAATATGGTATTTTCTGGCCGTCGGCAGTCTGACAAAGTTGCCAATGAAATTTGTACTTACATGTTAATAAAACATTACTAGGTTGAAACTATATTTCTTAGCCACTGTCATTGGTGGCGAGGGAGGAGGGTGAGAGATATAGAGGAGAAAAATGTGGGGTATTTAGGGGTTTTTGTTCTCAATTTTTTAGGATGTGCTATTTACTATATATTTTAAAACTGTGTGACATTATTTAATAAGTTTTAACCTAAATATGTTATTTTATTCTTTCTCCCCAAAAATAATAGGTAGGCTTAGTTTGGTGGGATCCATGAAAGGCCCATTAGTATGATGAGATAGTATTTTCACTGGACAAAAGTATTTTTCATAATTGTAAGAATATTAAAAGGATTTTTGCTCGTGGGTTTGTGTAGTTTGAACCCATGAATTTGGTCCAAATTGGTCTTTTTTCTTTTTTTAGTAATGGGTTCAGATTGGTGTTTGTATGTCTATTTTTTGAAGTGGGTTTGAAATCTGATATGATATTTAAACCCTTTCAAAACCGGTTTTGGAAAACTTAGTGCCACCCTAAATTCACTTGCGTCTAAACTTATTTGCTACAATAAAACTATTGCTCTATTTATGGTTTCATCGTAATTCTCACATTGTCTAAACACCGATACCTTGATTTGATGTTTTATTCCTTATTTAAACTTTATATTTCTAATATCAACCTCTCTACTAATTCTTGAGCTCTTTTTCTTTTAAAAAATTGTGACATTAATAACTGACAAGAGATTACATTTGCCATTAAAAAGATAATCCAATAATTAGTACCAAAAAGTTACGATTAAAGTTGTATTCCGACAAAATCCCCTTCTTCTTCTCATGCAAAGAAAGAGATAAGACCTCCTTGATCTACCCTACGCAGTGGAGAGGAGATCTCCTTCAATCTCACCCGTGCAAGGGAGATCACACGATGGAGATGAGATCTCTTTCTCATGGAGGACATATCGTTGGACATTCTCTTAAGGAGAAGATGGCGAGAAGAGCATCTGAATTCCTCTTGGCATCGACGGTGTAAGCAAGTGCAAGGGCACTAGAATGAAGAGAAGGGAAGAGAGGAAAAAAGAAACCTAATGATAGTTTTGTCGGTACAAATTTGTGAATGAAGAATAAAATTTGTATCGATTACAGAAGAGTTGGTCAAATGATCTCAAATAAAGAATATAGCAATAAAGAGCTTGCCAAAAATTTCTGTTAGTGGGAAGCGAAAAAAATATAGATGATTTCATTGAATGCAAACACAGTTATATGTTGTGGTTATTGGACCGGGTATAAGTTATAATTTTTTTTTAAAAGGAGGATATATATGTGTCTATTTATATAATATACATAATGTTTTATGACATATATAATTAAGTATAATGATACAATATACATCATATATGAAAATTATAGGTGTTTTATATTTTTTTACTAATAGGTATATTAACTTTATATTCAATGACGGAAACGGTGCGGGGGGCCATAGCTTTTTTCTTTTCTTTTCTTTTCTTTTCTTTTTTTTTTTTTACATATAGTAGTTTAATTTTAATATAGTAGATACGTGTATAAATTAGACTTAACTCCTTTAAATTAATAATTTTCTATATATTAGTATAATCTTGATAAAAAAAGCTCCATATTTATCTATCGTATATTAAAATAAGTAAGAGAAAAAACATTGACCTACGAGTAGATCAAATCTATGAGTGAAAACCCATCATGTTTCCGCCAACCTAAGCAGATTGACGGTGAAAATGGAGATTATTTTGTTTGCGGGCAAGTGGGAGTGAAGGCCAACTAAAATGGTTGACAGAATTTTATTTAAAATCATTATAGCCAATATTAAGTTTATGCCTCATTAATGCACTATAAATAGGAGCCTTTGTTTGTTGCCTCTCCATTCATATTGAAAAAGCAATTTTCATTTTCTGTTTAAATTTTGTGATAGAAGAATTTCAACTTACATATGTACTACTTGGATTCACGTCCCTGATACATTTATTGGTTTTTTGTTTTTTTAATATGTGAATGTTAGGCATATAATGCACTGTAAACGCCTTTCTTTGTTGCCTCTTCGAAAGATACGGTTCATTCTGAGAAAACTTTTTGCATTTTTTTAATTTAATTTTGAGAGGGATGAATTTGAACTTTCATATGTACTAATTACTAGCACGTCCATTGCAGATTTGTTGATTTTTTTAGGATAAATTTTACAAATTTTTTATAAATTATGTTACTTATTTCAACTAATTCTTTAAACTTTAAAACATATAATATTGTGTCCCTTAATTATAATATTTCTTTATACTCACCTTAAAACTTTAAAACGTGTGGTTTGGGGTTCAAAATAAAAAATGAAATAATTCCATAATAATGTTTGCTTAAAATTGTGAAAAAATAAAAATAAAAATATTTTCCAAAATATCCACTTTTTACCCATATTTTGGGGGGAAAAAAAAACACGTTTTCAACTTTTCTTTTTCTTTCCCAGGACCCTCCTCCCACCCTCCTCCTGCGTCCGATGATTGCCCTCTCCGACGAACCCAGATACCTTTAACCTCATTGCTCTCCGCCAAACCCAACAAACTTCGACCCCATCCCTCTTCGATGAACCCAGCCGTTACACCTCTGGCATTTCCCCTGCCACCGCTGTTAGATCTACTGGTCGAAGTCTGCGCTCAAGCTGATGAAGTCATCACGACATCCTGTTGACGGGATCATTCACCGTCGAACATGGTTGTGTGAGTCGAAAAGGCAAAAGATTAGGCCGATCTTCGTTGAGAGACAATCACTTCCAACCTCACCACTAGACGCGGATGATGATGTTGATGACCTAGGTAGCGTAAACTCTAGTGGCATGGTGGCTCTACAAGGATGCACGGAGAGCATGAGAAAGAGACAAAGATGAGAGAGAAAAGAAAGAGGACAAAGATAAGACAGAGTGAAAGAGAGAGAAGTACAATATTTTTACATTTAACATTTTTTATTAAAAATATTTTGTTTACAAAATATACTACAATATACTAGCAAATATAATTTCAAAAACAGTTCTAAAACTATTTTTAAAAAGTTTTCATTTTCAATCTCTAGTAAAAAAAACCATTTCAAAATACTACCAAAGGTGTTAAATATAATTGCTAAGTTTTTGTTTGATGTAAGATTATAGACAACAATTACGGTCCTTACCTCTGGGCCGTCCACACAATATAATATTTTTTTATAGGATAATAATAATGTGTTAACATGAAGCATTAATCATCCAATGTTATCGTATATTTTATTCTAAAAGATGATATATTATATCTTTAATGTAGAGACACCAAATTAAAAAAAAAAAAGAGTGGAAGATTTGAAATAGCATTTTTTTATAGAAATATAGCGACTCCTTTTGGGAACCATAATTTGGATTAAAAAATTCAGTCCAAATATAAACTAGTGTTTGACAATGTTAAAAAAAAAATCAGTTTGAACAATTAGTCCAAATTGAAATTCTCAATTTAAACTCATTTGTTGCAACAAAAACCATTTACTTTTTTCTTTTCCACTTTTCTAACTCAAAAGAATGATTTTTGTTGTAACAAATGAGCTTGAACTAAGAATTTCATTTTGGACTAATTGTTCAAATTAATTTTTTCTTTTAACGTTGTCAAACACTAGTTTATGTTTGGACTGAATTTTTCTGTCCAAACTATGGTTCCCAAACTAAGTCCCAATGTTGCAAAAAAAAAAAAAAAATAGCTATTTCAAATCTTCCACACTTTTTTTATTTCGTTTTGCCACATTAAGAAAATGGTATATCTTATTTTAGAATAAAATATATGATAACATTAGATAATCAAAGATTGATGTCATGTTTAATATAACAATTGTTAGTATCTTATCAAAAAATATTACGTTGCTTGGACGGTCCAGAGATAAAGACTATAAACGCTCCCTTATATATAATGTGTAGTAATTTGAATGTCTTTCACTCCAAATGAATAGTTAAGCATTAAACTCTCATATATTTTGTCCTTGAAGTAAGTGCTTAGAGGCCAAAAAAGAAGGAGGAAAACTGAGGAACGGAATTTAATTCAATTAGGTTCATTAAGGGTTTAAAGAAACTAATAAATTTGTCCTTTTAATTTCTTCAGAAGTTGTTATTACATCCAAAAAATAACATGCTTTGAAGTTTCCAAATGGTGAATATAGAAAAATATTATAATTCTAAAGGGGTGCAACATGTATGTTTTAATGCATTGAGATAGCTTAGGCAAAATTTGTAAAATTTATCCCTTTTACAAATGTGTATAATGTTTTGTTAAAAAGTAAGAAAGCTGAATCAATGTAGATTAAAACCCTTCTTATGGTTGAATATAATATATATGTAGAAATACTTAAAGGGGATGTATTTATAAAAAAAAAAATGTATATTTCAATACCATAAATTAGACGAGACAAAAAATAAATGAAGCATAATTAAAATATACAAGATTTTAGAGGGTGAGGGGGACAGAAAAACGTAGAAAAAATGATAAAAATAAAAAAGAAATGAGTACCTAAGAATTCCAAAAAAGAGAGGGGCCAAAAAAAAAAAAAATTGAAAAGGAAGTTTTGTTTAAAAAACTGATAAGTATTGAAGGGACCTATAGGACAAAAATATTTAAAATGGAGACAAATTTTAAAAAAAGAGGGCAACAGGAAAAAAAATATTTGTGAGGATTGCCTTTAATATTAAAAGGACTTGAAACAAAATATAAGGACATTTTTAAGAGACATTATTTTATAACACATGGATATTAGAGAACATGTATTTATAAAAATCTATTAGTTGAGACAATGGTAGGAAATATATTTTTGAGTGGGGATACGTTTGAGAAAAACATTTTACTAGGACAATTTTTTACGGGAATCACTTTTAGTATAATAATGTTTTAGAGAACTATGTAAAAAATATTTAAAATACATATACTTTCGAAAAAATTTATTTTGATGAGGCAAGCAAAAAAGGGTATTTCATTAAGGTATGTCTAAAAATATAAGATTTAAGGAAAAGGAAAGAAAAAAGTACCAAAATGCACATTTTGACCAAGACGTATGTCATAACCAAAGGTGCAAGTTCGCACATCACTAGAGTCACATTAGAGAATTTATTTTATTAAGTTACATTAAAAGGTATATATTTGAAAACATTTAAATGAGTTAAATATACTTTTAATGAAAACTTTTTTTTTTTTTTTGGGGGGGTGGGGTGTGGGTTGGGGGGAGGATAGGATGTGCAAAAGATTTTGGGCGGACTATTTGGTAATAGGTGTGAGGTATGAGAAGAAAAAGATATTTAAATTGGGGCACATTTGAAGAAAAAATAACATTTTGATGATAAATGTAAAAAAGAAATTTTAGAATAAGAAAAAAAAAGCATTTATGAAGTAAAAAATATATTTAAATAGGGATAAATTTGAGAGGAAAAACCAAATAGTCTGCCCAAAGTCCGCCCAAAAGATTTTGGGCAGATATTTGGTGATAGGTATGAGGTAAGAGAAGAAAAAGATATTAAATGGGGACACATTTGAAGAAAAAATAACATTTTGATGATAAATGTAAAAAACAAATTTTAGGATAAGAAAAAAAAAACATTTATGAAATCAAAAATATATTTAAATAGGGATAAATTTGAGAGGAAAAATATTTTCTTTTTAGTTTAGCACAAATGGTTTTCTTTTTTCCTTTCTTTGTAAACAAATGTATAAGTTCCTCAAAAAAAAAAAAAAAAAAAAAAACACCTAACGTATAAGAGAGACATATTTTTTTGGGGAATATAATAGAGGCACTTATAACAGGGTCAAGAAGTAAACGAACGTTTACTTTTTTCAAACAAAAAGTTAATCACATAAAAGGAAATGTACTATTGTTTAATGGCAAATATTAGGGTAAGACCACTAAAAAAGCCTTATAGATAAGCCTTTTTTTTAACAGTTCAATTTGATCCAATACCTTAAAACATTTAGCTCTACCTAACTACGATAGACACTTATATACATAATTAAAATTAAAATTAAAAAAAAACTTAAAAATTAACAAACAAAAAAATAAAAATACAGGAACATTAACAAAAAATTAGGGAATCTTGATCTCATGAAGGAGGAGCACATAGACGATGGACCTCCTCGATTCCGTTGATGAAAGAGAGGTGATCTTAGGTGGCTCATTGCTAATCCGGCACTTGACAACGACCCACGACCTCCGCCTACAATCTCTTCCACAATCGAGGGTCTTTGTTGCCGCCAAACCTGGATCTCAAGCTTGCGACATTCATTGCAACCTCCTACAGGGTTGCCATAAGGTATTTGACACATATAGGCGGAGCCTTCACCGCATCGAGATCTCGAGCTCACGAACTTCGACGAGACAGCGGGACATCACCTATCGTGAAAGGCGAAAAGTGTTTGGAACCGACAATGGGTTACGCTGTGACCTCCAAGGCAAAGGGCCGATGATTGCGATGGAAACCATGTCAATTGAAGCCGTGACCTCTTGCCATCGATTGGCTCGCCATGATGGTCGAGCACCAGTGAGCTCGCGATCTAAGCTCGACAGCTATGGCGATCTGCGATCTATGATTGCTCGCGACTCAAGCGTGTGTTGTCACCAGCAACAGTGACGTCTACAGTGGTCGCAATTTCAATGATGGCCGGTGACACCTAATAGTGATGAAAGAGGAGAAGATGAGAGTATGCCTTCCAGTTTTTCACCCCATAAGTTGTTTTAATTTGGTGTATTTGATCTCATCTTATCAAAGATAAACTCTTTATTTTTTGATTATTTGATTTAGATCTGACCGTAAAAAAAGTTCTTATGAAGGAGAACTTTTTTTAAGTCTTCCCATAGTTTTGGCCTTGTTGAATATATTAATGCAAATTGTTTTTCTTTTTCCTTTTTCTGTAAACGCACGTAACAAAGGCAATTTTATTGAAAGGGAAGAGGGGAAAAAAATTACCTAAAAAAAAAAGGTACACTTAAAGAAATGTAGTACATGTATGTATTCAACACAATAATGCAAATAGTACTGCTTCTTTTTCCGTATGGAAGAAGGAAAAAGAAGTTAATTGCCTCAGGAAGTTAAGTACAAAACATTAACAAAGACAACGACTTGGGTGGTGAGGATCGCAGGAATGAGAAAACCACAAGAGCGAGAGAGAGAGAGATAATTAAATTTAATTCTCCTCAAATGGATGTTAAACCTGGACGTAGTGCTCTGTCCTAGAAAGATGGGTACAGTTCGATAATCAATTGTTAATTAATTATAAGCATGGAAATCGATTTAATTCCATTTATTTCCTCTCTAACCACTGCAATTAAAACAAAAATACATTAATAAGCAACTTGATACCGGCTTATTTCTAACCAAACGAACCCACAAAGACTATAAAAGTATTGTCATCGATGTCGTGCTGGAAAAGAACTATAGAGCAATTCACTTGATGTTTATCCCATAGTTTTGTGATTTCCATTAAGCCCTTTCAGACCCTAATTAGCGATTGATCAAATTATTAACCCCCACCCCGGTAATTACAGAGAATGGCGACAATAACCTTGGGATCCAGCCGAGAGGCTGCTCAGCCGGACTGCATTAGAGCCCTCGTGGTGGAGTTCATCTCCACCTATCTCTTCATCTCTGCCAGCGTCGCAGCCACCGTCGCTGTCGGTAATAATTCCCAAATTTTTTTACCATTATTTTCGTTAATTAATTACCTGATATCATTTATGTAGCATTTTTTAGTGTATTTTCACGTTTAATTGTATAATATCTGGTTTCATTTTTCTTTTTTCCTCTTTTCTATCAGAAAAGCTGGAGGCTAGTGCACTGGTGGGGTTGATAGCCGTGGCCTTGACACAGGCGCTGTTTGTGGCGGCATTGGTGCCTGCCGCCCATGTTTCTGGCGGTCATCTTAACCCCGCCGTCACTCTCGGCCTGCTCGCTGGCGGACATATGACGGTCGTCCGGTCCGCTCTCTATTGGATAGTCCAGTTGTTGGCCTCTTCCGCAGCTTGTCTTGTTGTCCACTACCTCAGCGGAGGATTAGTAAGTCAGAATTTCCGTTTCTTATTCCATCTATTATTATGCGGTTAATTAAGCATCTTTACAAGGACCATGTATATAGTTACTCTTTCATTATCAGACTTTCGGAATTTGTTCTTCTTTTTCTTTTTTGCTTTTTTTTTTTTTTTAAACCTTATGATGAATTTGGCTCCTTGATCTAGCTAGAGAGTGACTTTGTGGTCCGGGACAGTACTAGTTGTCTGATAGCCGTGTTTCAAGCGAAAGATGAAAGAAGATTTTTTCTTTGCTTGGCTCTTACATTAATATTTGTATAAAAAGAAAAGTTAAATGTCGTTGTGTCAATTATAGTCACACATCATAGTTGTGTACGTAATTGAGAAATCGTGTAGGTTGAGTCTTTTCACGATTAATATGTACGCATAGATGGATGGACTCATATATATACATATTTATATATGTGTGTATGCATATGTATATGTAACGTCACACACACATATATACATATAGAATAGTGAAAACAACCAATCCCAATATCACATCACTACGAAATGATCTTTTACCAATATTCTCGTGGCATATAAACTTCTAACTTTTGTTTTGTTTTTCTTTCCTTGAACGGCAGATTATTCCAGTTCATTCACTGGGAAGTGGGGTAGGACAGTTCCAAGGAGTATTATGGGAGATTGTCCTTACGTTCTCCTTGCTTTTCACGGTCTACGGTGCTATTGTGGACCCCAACAGGGGAGCTGTTGATGGGCTGGGCCCAACTCTTACTGGGTTTCTTGTGGGAGCCAACACCATTGCCGGTGGAGCGTACACTGGGGCTTCAATGAACCCAGCAAGATCATTTGGGCCTGCTTTGATCAGCTGGAACTGGACGAATCACTGGATTTACTGGGTTGGGCCCTTGATTGGTGGTGGGCTCTGTGGGTTCATATATGAACGCTTCTTCCTGGTCAAAAAATCTCATGTCCGTATTCCAACCGAGGAAGAAGCTTATTAGTTGATTCTGTCACATGGGCATGGCTTTGGAATGAATCCCATTTATTCTGGTCAAGCCCTTCATTTGATACTCCTTTTGTTTTCTTCTCTTTTGGATTGCAATTGTGCCGATTGTATGCGTGTGTCTATCTGGTCCTCTATGTCAGTTATATGAAATAAATATTGCGAGCACTTTTTTTTTTTTTTTTTTGAAGGATATTGTAAGCACATTTTGGAGTGGGGGTGTTCGTCAGACAGTGTACTGGGCGTGCCAAGCAAAATTGACTGCATTCATTGATTTGACTTTTGTATCGCACACTTTATAAGGATTAATTACACAAGTATACTGTTTCAATAGTTTCTAGTCGATTTATTAGCCAGAAACACGAGCTATACGCGCATTCATATTGTGCGTATTATATTTTCTAATATAATAATTTATAATAAATACATAGATAAATCTAAAGATAAAATAAAATAATATAATATGATAAACACATCTTAAAATGCACATAAGGATATAATAATAAAAATAAAAATAATATATACAAGGGAAAGTTATAATGTTATACAAAGAAGAAAGAGAAAAAAGAGGGGATAAGATGAAGAAAGAGTTATAAAAATAAAAGATGAAAAAAGAAAGAAAATAAATAAAAAATAGGCAAATTAGGAGAGCTACACTTGACCCATATTGGGGAGAACTTTAAAAGTGGTTTTCTTCCTTGTACACACACGTATATATATTTAAATGTCTCTTTTCTTGTTTCCTCAATAAAATATTGCTACATTAGACAAACCTTTGAATCAAAATCCGTTTGGATTTGATTAAGTTATAAACATTCTTTATGGAAGATCTGGACTCTTGAAAAATGTGAATTTTTTTTTTTTTGAGCAAATTATAACAAAAACTAAAAGTACCCTTAATAATATTGGAAAAACATTTAAAAAATTAAAACAAATTCAAAACCATGAAACAAAATATGATATTTCTAAGCAATATAGATCCACATGCCATAAGATATTTGACAGAAGACATAAAGATTCTCAAGTTTTTTTTCTAAAGCAATTTAAGGATTTTTGTTTCCACTTTACTGTAACACCCGTTATTTTAACGAGTATGATTTTTGTAAAATTTAATGAATAAAATATGATAATTTAAAATTTTGTAGCATTTAAAATTATCAAGTTTGTCTTTGTTGTTTCAGTTATTAAAAAAAATACCACTTTGGCATTTTTTTACAAAATCTCTATAGGAGACATTCAAAACCTACCTATTACCCACTTATACTAACCTTGTCCCCTTAAATTAATGCTCAATTATGTAGCATTCTTCTTATTTTGCTAAAAGTCTCCAGAGGAGACATAGAGATATTTTCTCAACCACCCTTTTTGTTCACTTCTTTCATTTTCTATCGTGAATTACTCCATTTGTCCCCTCAAGTACTTTGGCTTTCTATTTATTCAGCCCCTCGTTATTATTCTACGTCTCCCACTCTTTCTCTTTTCATTTTTACTGAAACAAAAGCTCAGCAAGTCTTCCAAAGGTAGCCATAAGTCCAGCTAAAACTATCTCTGTTAAAGCAAAGAAACTTTAGCCATACTGTAGCAACTAGAGCAACAAAATGCCCACTAAACATACTCAAAAACACTAAGGAGAATAGCCTCTTTTCTTGCCCTAGAACCACCAAGAATGCTGCCACGAATGTGATCCAAACTCAGCCAAAATCATCAAGAAACATAGTTTATTTTCCTGTCCAAAAACCAGCCAAAACCGCCACCTCTACGACCAACTAACTTCAAGAGTACAAGCTTGATTTTTAATCTAAACTTTAGTGCTTTTCAAAGCAATTTTGAGGTAGGTTATCTTTAATCTAAACTTGGTTCTTAATATGTGTCTTCTCCATGTTTAATGCATAATTTTCGTGTTCAAAGTTCATGCAAATTTCTAGTTATGTTAACATGCATATTTGAGCATTTATGAATAAAAACTTGAGTCTTGAGTTAAAACCCACAACCAACCTTTATTTTGGTTTGACAACAATATTAGAAACATGTTAGGAATGTTTAGAACCAGTTTCCATAGCTCTATGGTTAATGTTTTAAAGTTTTAAGTTTAAAGAGCAAATTTAAGCATGTTTTCATTATTATTTGTAATAAAGGCTAGAGATAGGGTTTGATAATGATTTTGCTATAAAACTTATGAGAATATGTTTATTGTAATTATATAATGTATGCTGCATATTTTGGAATGGTTTTGAGATTTTGAACAAGGATAATATGTTTTAGGTTAAAGAAAAACTTGACATTCGATAAACTTTGTAATACCTCTATGGACAGTGGCTACTTCTTGAAATTTTAGGATTAAATGAAAATGAATTTTATAAATTGGTATGCATATTTAAAAAGTACGCATCCTAAGCTTTCCAACGAGCTATCATGAGTCTAAATCAAAGTTGTATTTTATTTTTTATAAATTTTTTAATTTTCAGATTGAAAACTAATAAACCTGCCAATGGCAATATAGCACCCATCTACCTTAAGTAAACCACCTGTTAACTTGTGTGCTGATTATAAAA
The DNA here is from genome assembly GCA_946598075.1 of Artocarpus hirsutus. Taxonomy (NCBI): domain Eukaryota; kingdom Viridiplantae; phylum Streptophyta; class Magnoliopsida; order Rosales; family Moraceae; genus Artocarpus; species Artocarpus hirsutus. The sequence goes on along the minus strand of CAMOHE010045914.1, from coordinate 40,061 downwards.
AGTGAACCCATCTTTTTGTAAAAATATACCGCTAGTTTGCAATGGTATACCAGCTACTAACTTGAACTAAGAATCCAATTTTGCTCACTTTCTAATCCCTTAACGTCTTGCAACATTTTCAACACTATCCTAAGTGATATAAATCTTATTAGAGACTAAAACATATAAATTAGTTGTATGTATTTTATATTGCATTTAAGACAAAAATTGTTTACTTTGGTATTCAAAAGAGAAATTGCATAAAAAATTTAATGGCACACTAGTGAAATAGATTTACACATAATTTATTTATGAATACGGTTATATGTTGTGCTTTAAGTTTTAATTGTCCTTATGCACTCTTTAAGATCAAGGGTGTGTAGAACTAACGTTAATTGATTCTGAGATTAAAAGATTTTTGATAAGCTTGGAAGATAAGGATTCTATTACCTAATGATGTGGTTATATCTATAACTTAATGATGTGGAACTCGTCCTGTATTGTACAGCGATAAACATAATGATTTGAAATAAGTTGTTGTAAATTGAAAAGCATGGTTAAGAAAACTACCTTTATAAACAAAGATTGATTATAGATAAATGATGAGACTTGAAGAGGGTGGTGGTTATGTCCTTGGGCATGAATACTCGAAAGGTAAAATATGGGGAGGTGATAATGCTTCCTTGGGTCGAAAGTCCCAGAACGCACTGTACAGGAATTGACTTAGTGAGGATTCGAGGCTTGATATCCCCTCACCAGAACACCCTTAGAATGTTTGGAGGGTGGTCAAGCACGCCCATTTGGGTTTCGATGAGTTGAATGATACTTTATTGAAAGTGGATGCCCAGGAATCATGATGAATTATAATATATATGTATATATATGTATGTATATGTATGAAACTCAATAATGAATAACTATGGTATCCATAGAATATGATCATAATAAATCTCATAATCTGAATAATAATGAAAACTAACTAACCATGCAGATTTAATGTGGTAACGAGTAAAACCTTAAAGTGAGTAATGGTTCTTCTTACTGGGCATGTTGATGCTCATCCCTATTACATTTACATCGCTTAGGTGGGATTCAATGCAACCTGTTTGACGATGAATAGGCATCTATACTATGATTACGTGTTGGAAGAACTTTGTCTATTTGTAACTCGTTTAGACCATGTAAGATTTGTATTACTTTTGTGGTGGCTATGTTAAGTTATTTGAAAAATTGTACTATAATGATGGTGACTGTAATATTTGGTGCTACATTAACACTGTGGTTTGTATTTACAGTTTATTTTTATTTTCTGTTTATTTCCAAAGACCTATGGGCAATGTTTTATTGTTTTGAAATGATATTATATTTAAATTTATTTTTATTTATTCAATACTGCTAACCCCTACATAGGGGCGTTACATTTACTTTTAAAAGTCGAGAAGGCATACAAAGGATGAAATTAGATTGTATTTTAAAATTTAGCACTTTAGTAGTTTCTGCAACAATGAAATAAATTAAGAAAAATTTAAGACTCGAAGGTATATTTATGTAATTAACCTTTCTTTAAAATTGATTAATGACTAGTTGTTCATAGTTTCAACTTTCAATTAAGCTATTCCAATTAAGACAATATAATATAAAATTATTATTTGCTTATCTCTTAATAGTTTAAACTTTTAGGAAATTAATAAACAAGCATGGTAATAGAGGACTGCAAACTTATGTGGTAAGGTCGATGTTCAAACTCATGTAATTAGGTTCTCTAAAATTTTGATCACATATTGGAAAAATATTCATATATATAATTAAAGAATGTAGTGAAAAAAAAAAAAAAAAACCTCTTAGAGAAGAATCAGTTTGGAGGTTGGTCTTATTGACCCTTCAAATTTACTTATAATTTATCAACTGAATAATGTGATAGGATATATTGTAGACAATATTAGGTAGATCTAGCCAATGAGGACTTTTCTGAAGATCAAAGCTTGAAGCAAATAAGTACCAAAAATCAATAATAGCATAGTTGCTCAAAAATATACAAAAATTGTTGCTTAGAGTTTTTGAGAAAAATTAACAGATCTTGATATTTTGAGAGAAAAAAGTTATATCATAAAGGTCATAGTTGGAACTCAAAGTTAAAAAGGTTTTAAATATAAAAGGCTTTTTTGCACTAGACCCTTGAACTTTACGCGTTCGGCAAATTGGTCCTTAAATTAAATTTTTTTACTAATCAACTCCTTAAACTTAAAAATCTGTTGTATCATTGGTCCTTTTACTCAAATCCGTTAAATTTTGAATGGTTTTTGCATGTTATCCACACATGACCAATCTCTTAAGGGCATTAGTGGTCTTTTTATCAGAAAACATTATATAAAAAGAACAAGATGAGATTTTTTTTTTTCTAAATAAGATGAGAAAACTGTTAATATTAATGTGTTACTCAAACCTAGTGTTAAAGATATTAGATAGTTTTAGCATGCTGACTCAGCGTAGTTGTTACTGAGTCAATTAGACAGTTAGGATTACTCTTAGCTTGTTGTAATAAACTTAGTTGTTGATTAGTTATTTATCAGTTATAGCCCATGTTGTATATAATGACTGAAGCAACACATTAATGAAGTTAGTTGAATCATTTTCTCAAATTACTCTCTCTTTGTTAGAGGTTTTCTTTTTAAACACCTGATTAATTTGGTATCAGAGATGTATTTCTCTGTTTTCTTCTCGATTCTTCTTGAGCTTTTCTCTTCTGCAACAATGAAGTCCTCTAACACCGCGTCTTTATCTCAGACCTCCTAGTCCATGATTAATAAAACTTTGCACACATTGATTCTCCCTGTTGGTGGCAATCTCAATCTGCTTGCTTCGAGTCACGACCATCACAACTATAATATCTAGCATGCTCAAGTTCTCCCCTCTATTTGTGCTCACAATCTTAAAGGTTTCTTACTTAGTTCCATCTCTCCACTAGCTCAATTTCTTGAAATTCCTGATCCCAAAGGTGGCCAATTCCTTGTTCCTGTCATAAATCTTGAGTTTGTTCTCTGGAATTGCGAAGTTCAATTATTGGTTAGTTTGCTTCTTTCATTTGTTTCTGAATCTATGCTTGGTCATCTTTCTCAATGTGTTTACGTAATTATTTCATTATTATTAATATTAATTATGTAACACAATTAAGTTACAAAAAAAAGCATGATTAAATTTATGTAAAGGTGGGCGGCATAATAATATTAACAACCATTACTAAAAACATAGATAATATAGTTTATTTCATAAAAATATAAACATTACAACACATATATAGAGTTAAAAATCATACCAAAATGCTATACATACCAGATTATCTTTATCACTCACCAAACTTTTTATACTAATTTAAACATTATTATATTATTTTTAGTAGGGTCAAAGGAATGCTTTAGCAACATCTCCTCTAAAAAAGAGAGAATACTGAGCTAAGAAAAACAAAACAAGAAAGGAGAAAGAGGAAGGGGTTGCCGAATGAAGAGGAGAGCACCCCCTTTACAGCAAATAAAAATTCACTATTCAACAATTTTTTTATAATTTTTTAACCAATTTTTTGTTGAATTAAATAGCTTTCAATTTGCATATATATATATATATAATATATATTTTTTCTCTCCTTTCTCTTCTCCGTTTTAGGTCCTCAAGAGTCAAAATTTTTAGCTATGATTCACTGCTTCATGACAGTGAGATGTACCAGGTGCAGCTCTACCTTGAGCGTCAATTGAGCAATCCAATGGTCTAGAAACGTGAAGAGAAATGGGTCCAGGTGGGGCTGTGTAGGCCAAACTTAGGCGAACATGAGCCGTAGGATCTAGTCAATAGACAGACGAGATCACACATTGATTGAGCTCACGTGAAACGACTGTAATAGATCTGACACGTCACCTGAAATTCGCTGACACGCGCGAAACCCATTGGCAACTGTTGTTTGGCAAGTGTGCTGTGAAGCTGACGCGTGGCTTCAATTTGATGGCCAGGAACAAATGGTGACTCGATCTAAGGGCCAAAACATGCCACGTGTGCCTTTTGGATTAAAATTCAAATCTTTTTATTTTTTGAGGTATTTGTTGTCCAATTTTGTTTGTTTTGGTGTTGTTTGGCTCCGTTTTTTTTACCAAATTTTAAATTTAAAGATAGAAAATTGAAAAAAAAATTAATTATTTTACAAATATAATATTTATAATAATTTAAAGTAAATATTTATTTTACATTAAAACATACAAAAATAATTACAAGCTTCTAATAATACAACCTTTTTTGATTTAACAGATATCATTTTTAAGGCTCAAAAATATTTTTAGAAATTACTAGAAATATTATAAGACATATTTACAAACTTAAAATACACTATAAAACATATTAAGATTCAAAATAAAATTACAAGTCACTATTTTAACGGTTTTAATTAATTTCAAACTAAACAATTATTTTACATATGAAACTAATTCTAAATATTACCGAAAATATTATTGAGCATAAAAACACACTAAAAACTTGATTTTAAACATATTTACATATTAAGACACAAAAACACTGTTAAATAAAAAATGTTATTAATTAAAGGATTTAATGACAAATAATAATACAAAACAAATGATTTTAGCTTTAAAAAATATGCATTTTTACGTGTTTATCACTACACCAGTTGCTACATCTTCCCAACCTTCAACTTGATCCCTTCATCCAATGATAACCAGCTCCAAAAAAGATATATTTAAACCTAAGAGAGTCTTTAGCATGTCACTAATATGTGAATCGTCTTTGGAACCATCTACCGTACAAGAGGCTTTGGCTGATCCTAAGTGGAAACTTGCTATGAAGGCTGAATATCAAGCTCTTATGAATAATGGTACTTGGGAGTTGGTACCATTTGATAAGTCTATGAATGTTGTAGCAAATAAGTGGGTTTTTGGGACTAAATATAAACCAGATGGAACAATAGACAGATATAAAGCCTGTTTGGTTGCATAGGGCTTTCAACAGACAGTGGGGTTAAATTTCTTTGAGACTTTTGGTCCCGTTGTGAAAGCCTCTACCATTCGAGTTATTTTCGCTTGGTAGTGATAAATGGCTGGGTTATTCAACAGGTTGATGTTAACAATGCTTTTTGAATAGTACTCTATAGGAGATAGTTTTTATATCTCAGCCAGAGGGATTTGAAGATGAACAGCATCCTCACTTTGTTTGCAAGTTGAAGAAAGCCTTGTATGGCCTTAAACAAGCTCCCCAAGCTTGGTTTGATCAACTTAAGAAGGCTTTGCTTGATTGGGGATTTACTAATGCAGTTTCAGACAGTTCTTTGTTTTTCTGCAGAGTTGGTACTAAGTTGTTACTGGTTTTAATCTATGTTGATGATATCTTAATCACTGATGATGATTCTACTTTAATTTCCAAGTTGATTGGTGATCTTGATGCCCAATTTGCTTTTAAAACCTTAGGCTTGGTCGATTACTTTCTGGGTCTTGAAACTCACAGAACTGATTTGAGCATTACTCTTACTTAGCAAAAGTACCTTCATGATCCGTTAGCAAAGACCAAAATGATTGCTGCCAAACCATGTCCAGCACTAACTGTTAGAATTAGAAGTTGTTTCTAAATGATAGTAAGCTCCTGGATAACACTTCAGTGTATAGGAACACTATTGGTGCTCTTCAGTATTTCACCTTTTCTGTTAATTGAGCCAATTTCTTCAAGCGCTAACAATTGAACACTGGTCAGCTTGCAAACATATGCTTCGTTACTTAAAAGGCTCATCTAAATTTGGTCTTTATTTCATTCCAGCCACAAGAATGAATCTTGAGTGTTATACAGATGCTGATTGGGTTAGTTCAATTGATGATCGACGGTCAACCAGTGGCTACTGTGTTTTTCTTGGAGGAAATCTTATCACTTGGAGCTCGAAGAAACAAGAAGTTGTAGCTCGATCTAGTATAGAAGCTGAGTGTCGAGCTTCAGCTGCAGCAGCAACTGAGTTAGTTTGGCTTCAGTCCTTGTTTACAGAATTAGAAATACAGCTGGGGAAAACTTCTGTACTTTGGTGTGACAACATAGGAGCAAGCTTATTGGCTTCCAATCCAGTCTACCATGCCAGGACTAAGCACATAGAGATTGATGTGCACTTTGTTAGAGAGAAAGTTCTGTCAAAGGAAATTGAAGCCTGTTTTGTTCCATCAGAAGAGCATGTAGCTGCTATTTTCACCAAAGCTTCGAGTATTCGTACTTTTCATTATCTTAGTAGCAAGCTTGTCTCTGATCACTCACAGTCAAGTTTGAGGGAGAGTGTGGAAGATATTAGCTAGCTTTAGCATGTTGACTCAACATAGTTGCTATTGACTCGGTTAGACAGTTAGGATTACTCTTAACATGTTGTGATAAACTTAGTTGTTAATTAGTTATTTATCAGTTACAACCCGTGTTGTATATAATGACTGAAGCCGCAGATTAATGAAGTTAGTTGAATCATTTTCTTAAATGACTTTCTCTCTCTATCAGAGCTTCTCTCTCTAAACACTTGATTAATTCCCAGAAACATTAAAACTCCCCCTCAGAAAGAAAGAAAGAAAGAAAGAAAGAAAGAAGAAAGAGCATGGATGATTAAAAGGTTTTAGATTTTGGCATGTGTAGATTAATGTGTAGATTTTGTCTTAGCTTGATGTTTATTTATGGGGTTTTCACGTCGCTGCAACCACTACTGTGTCTAGTAGAGAGGACGCTGCGACGACGAGATTCAACAGAAGAGTGGTCATCGATTGCGAGATTTGGAGGACGGATCTGCCAAGCTCAGCTCAGCCCTTGTGATGACAACCCTAATTGTGCCCCTCCTAGATTTGCGACCTAGTTTGCTATCATCAAAGAGCAGCCGACGCCATCGAGACTTCGGAGAGTAAACCTTCAATCAATTGATCAAAACAATAAACAGTATGCTAGATGTGTTTTTGTTGACTAGTTATTTTGAAATATCCCGTAGTGGTTTGTACCTAAGGGGTTGTGGTATGTTTTAGAAAACTGCGTGGTTATATGAATCTTTTTCCTATTGAAAGCACTAAGTTTCTACGGGTATATCTAGAAATTCTAATTAATTGTTGAAGATTTGACTATTGCATTTGATCGTTGGACTTGAGATGTTAAAGTTTTGCTCTTTCATGAAAGAAATCAAAATGTAGATGAATCTGGGTCTGTTCCTCCACTTTTTTAAGGATTGCTTTACTTTTTTTTTTTTTTAAAATATCTGTTTTATGATAAAATACCACCAATGCCCTTGAGAGATTGGTCATGTGCAGATCACTTGCAAAAACCTTTCAAAATTTAACAGATTTGAGCAAAAGGACGAATGGTGCAACAGATTTTTTTAAGTTTAAGGAGTTAATTGCGAAAATTTTTAATTTAAACACTAGTTTGCCAAACGAATAAAGTTTAGGGGGTCTGATGCTAAAAAGCATCTTATGTTTTCTTTTCCCAAAGGTTGTTTTTTTTAGTTGTTTAATGCTTAATTTTGTTTGTTTACTTTTGCTTTATTTTTCTTGAAACTTTTTTTATTATAACTTCGTAAGGCCTTTTTTTTTTTTTCTTTTTAATAATTTATATTTGCTAAAAAAAGAGATAAAAAGAAAAAATAATAATGCACCAAAAGTAGGACATGGATGCATCCTGTCTCATCATTATGCGAATTCCATGATAGTACACTAGGTTCTGAATCATTGAATCATGTATATTCAATTTATGTAAAATTTATATATATGTTTGTTATGAAATACAATCTCATGCACAAAAATGCAAAAATAAGAATAGGGAATCTTTACTATACCAGTCCCGGCCATTATATGACAACCTAGAAAAGTAGAAACTGATGGAAAAGTCCCAAGAGATGAAGGCTGCAACTGCAAAATAAATTGAATCCACACGTACAGCCCACTTGACTGTGTTTTTGCAGATCGAGCGAGGAAGTGGCAAATAATTGTAGCATTCTAGTAGTATTTGAACCTTTAAAGGGTGTCTGGTAAAGTTGGTTGGAATCAACTTTTTGATTAGAAAATAGTGTAAAGCTTTCACATATTATAGTAGAAAAAAGTTGTTACAGCATAAAGCTTTTATGTGTTATAGTGTTTTGAACTAAAATAACCAACTTTTGGCAAATTGATTATTTGGAGCACTTTGTTAGAAACCAAATAATTAATTGGTAGAATATGTTGAGGTCATGATGTACCAAGTGACAAATTGAGTTCTCGACATTAAAAAAAAAAAAAAAAAAAGCCAAAACAAAGGGAAAGAAAATTACAAATTGAGTCATGGCCACCAATACCATATGTTCTTTGGGTTCAATAATAGAGGACAGATAACACCTACTCTTGGCATGTAGCTTTCCAAATGAAATTTCATAATGTCAAATAGGATACATCCAAAAGAGTTCAAACCAACACCCTCATTTCATGTTCTAGTGGACTTTGAGTTTTTCGAGTACATTTTGTCAAAATGTCCAAAATGTTTCCCGGGATTTATTTTTATTTTTTTTCCTCATTACAACTCGTTGAAGAAAAGAGAGTAGATTTTTGTTCGGATGCCGGGATTATGACCTGAAAATCTTTTGAACCAACATTTACATGAGAAAGTGAGCTGAATAATCTTTTATTTTCTCTCTTAAATTATATATCCTGGGCTTAAAAGTAAAATTAATCTAAATTAAGACGTAACGTAATATTCATTAATCCTCGTACCTCCTTGCTTCGATGCTGATGTCATGGTAAAGGTGTCGTTAGATTAATTGTTTGCATATATATAAGGTTTTATTTGCAATTGTGACCAAGTGACGAGGTTTGGTTTTCTGATGAACTGTATCATAGCTGGTATATTTTTTTGATACATGTATAGTAGAAAATTTACTATTTGAAAGTCAATTAGATATAAAGAAATAATAATGTTCACTTCATGATGACAAAATGACATTTCATTAGTCAATACGATACAAAGTAGCATGTTCATCCCATTTAAAAAAAAAAAGTGGCACGTTCGCTTGGCTTTAACATTAGTGGTTCTAAACATTGTAAAGTGCTGGTGTGCTTGATAACGCAGTGCTTTTTGCAAAAATTAATAAAAAGAAGAGTACTCTAGGTACTTTGAATCCAATATTTTATTGCTAACTAATTTATAATCATGAAAAAAATTTATAATTTACAAAAATGCACTTTTGATATTTATCATTTTAATAAATTTTAAAGAAAGGAAAGAGAGTAGCTGAGAGAGACAGAAGGGAAAAAGGATTTTTTTTTTTTTTTTTAATCTCCCCTCCGTATCCTTGAATAAAGGAGCATTATATATGTATGCGACCTCATATCTGCATTCTTTTCAACCAAATACAAATTCCCTTTTATTCGCTTTCTTTTAAAAAAAAAAAAACTTAAATTCAGAAAAAAAAATTGGAAAACTTTAAAATAATAAGAATGGTAGTGAACGGGTGAATTCGTAATTTCACGTAAAGAGAGTAATTATGCTCCATGTTGACGTGCAGGACAGCTGGTCATGATAAATTGGCATACATACATACATACATATATATACATATACACACACACACACATAATGCTTAAAATGCTTATATATATATATAGACATATATATTGGCATTCTCGTAGTACTAACAGAGTCAGGCCAGCTATAATATTACTTTGCAAACTGCAAGGCAAACTTCATTGGCCAAACTATTATCTATAAGCTAGCTTGCAGTTGAGCCAACAAATATAATGGCCAAAATAGCCTTGGGTAGCAGCCGAGAGGTTACTCAGCCAGACTGCATTAGAGCACTCATCGTCGAGTTCATCGTCACATTCCTCTTCGTCTTTGTCGGCGTCGGAACCGCCATCACCGCTGGTAATTATAGAAATATTTTGTGACCTATTGTACTTGGAAAATCTCAGTAGTTATTAATATTGGTGGATGTGTGTGTATGTACGTACAGATAAGATAGGGGGTGGGGCACTTGTGGGACTATTTGCTGTGGCCGTGGCACACGCGCTGGTGGTGGCGGTGACGATATCAGCCGGTCACATTTCTGGTGGTCATCTCAACCCTGCCGTCACTATCGGTCTCCTTGCCGGCGGACACATCACTGTCGTCCGATCTCTGCTCTATTGGATGGACCAATTGTTGGCATCTTCATTGGCTTGTTTTCTTTTGCAGTACCTTACTGGAGGATTAGTAAGTTAGATCATTCCCAATTTTAAATAAGTTAGTATCACACACTAATAATTTTTGTCTTAATTTTTTTTTATTTATTCTGAGAAACAGAGTACTCCAATTCATTCGCTGGCAAGTGGTGTAGGCTACTTCCAAGGGGTAATATGGGAGATCATCCTCACATTCTCCTTGCTCTTCACTGTCTACGCTACGATGGTGGACCCCAAGAGGGGAGCTCTTGATGGACTGGGCTCAACTCTCACTGGATTTGTCGTCGGAGCCAACATTCTAGCTGGTGGTTCCTTCTCAGGGGCATCAATGAACCCAGCAAGGTCATTTGGGCCGGCTTTGGTGAGCGGGGACTGGACTGACCACTGGGTTTACTGGGTTGGGCCTCTGATCGGTGGTGGGCTCGCTGGGTTCCTCTATGAGAATTTCTTCATCATCAGATCTCATGTTCGTATTCCCACCACTGATCAGGAAGAAGTTTATTAATTTACTCTTTCCTGGCGTTGAAGAATTGAAGTAATTCTGTATTCTGTGTGTTCTCTCTCTCTCTCTCTCTCTCTCTCTCTCTCTCTCTTTTAATAAAAATTCGTACGTACGTCTGCGCCTGTATCCAGCTAGACCTAGTCGTGGCTTCGAGACGGATTGCAACAAAAATGTTAAGCAATCAACTTGTTTCTTTTTGCGAGTATTGGTGGTCCCCCACTCCCATGTGATCATGCGCAAGACTGTTAAGTGTGTGTGTATATATATATATATACATATGTTAATCTCTTTATATGTAATAAATCTAATTATGTTTTGGCCTTTATATATAAAGATATAACTGTGCTTTGAAGTGTAGTTTTACGCATAATCTAGCGGTGATTTCACAATGACTTCATTATCCAGTATGTAGAGTCCAGCAGATGAGATCTGCCCGATCCCATGTCAAACTCCTCGGCAAGGACTTAGTGTCCAGAAATCGAGAGGAATGGAAAAGGCCTATAGCTAGTTGTGTTGTACTTCACGGCAATCCAGCCTAGCGATGTTCTCCTATGGGAAACAAGTAATGTTACAACTGGCCGTGAGAAGCACATGAGTTAATTTTAATTCTTCCCTCCCTATATAGCCTATGTGCTTATTTCTGCATGTGCTTAAGTTTTCTTAATGAATTTATAGACCAAAATGGTTGGAGTGTAGTGTACAGGATCACTCATAATAGATTGACCGATCTGAGTGCGGTATTTCAATTCCTACAAGATCTTTTTTTTTGGTTTAGTCTTTCGGGCTTGTTTCATTTTTTTTTTCTTGCTGTGACAGCTCTCATGTGTAAACTTTAATTCTCCCTCTTTACTTAAAAAAAAAAGAAGAAATAAAAAGTGTTTTGAAGTTAGAAAACTTGTAATATAACAAAGCATATACATGGTGGGGGTCTCATCCCATTTTCTTTGATTATTACTTTGCGTGGGTTTATCGGTTGTAACGTGCGTTAGAAAAAGGCCAAGTGTTGTTTTGGGTGGGGTCTTTTCAATCTGCATAAAAGTCTACCAAGTATTTAAATGGGAAAGAAAAACTAGTCATCAGACAAGCCAACGAATGAGATATACTGGGCGGCTAGGCCGATGATCGTAGCTATTTCTCTGCCGTAGAAATCTCTTGATTAGAAAGGGTTAGAAGACAAATATAAAAAAACATTGAGCGACGCATGATAAATTAGTCGATGTCTGTAATGTCTAGGTCATGATAAAGTATGATAAAATTACCCCACTGATTTCCTTTTTTTTTTTTTTAGCTCTAATGATTTGAATACACGAAAAACCATCATGATTTTTATAAGATATATACATATATATTACTTAGAGTTAAGAAATGCATATGTACCTTAGCTATTGAAGAAGTCTATGCATACTCATAAATTTTTCTGCAGAGGATTATGCAGTAGAATATGTAAAATACATAATAATTTTTAATGGTGAGATGACATAATATATCATATTTAAAAAAAGAAAATATAATAAATAAAACTCAACGGAAATCTAACAGTTATAATCTTGTCCCATAAGTATTATATATTTTTGTATCATAACAAAAAGTTATTTTAAGATAATGAGCAATTTTTAGTAGAAAATAATATCATTTCAAGATTAATCTCACAATCTCGAAATTTATGGGCTGCGATGGTTTTGTTGCAACTTTACGTTTTCCTCTTTGAGGCAAATTGAAAGAATTAAATTTAGAAAGAGGACCAAATTTATATATTTTTGTATCATAACAAAAAGTTCTTTTAAGATAATGAGCAATTTTTAGTGGAAAATAATAACATTTCAAGATTGATCTCACAATCTCGAAATGTAGGGGCTGCGACGGTTTTTTTGCACCTTTACGTTTTCCTCTTGGGGCAAATTGAAAGAATTAAAAATAGAAAAAGGAGCACATTTATATATTTTTGTATCATAACAAAAAGTTCTTTTAAGATAATGAGCAATTTTTAGTAGAAAATAATATCATTTCAAGATTGATCTTACAATCTCGAAATATATGGGCTGCGATGGTTTTATTTTTTTTTGCACCTATACGTTTTCCTCTTTGAGGCAAATTGAATGAAATAAAAATAGAAAAAGGAGCAAGCTAGTTTATATATTTTTGTATCATAACAAAAAGTTCTTTTAAGATAATGAGCAACTTTTAGTAGAAAATAATATCATTTCAAGATTGATCTCACAACCTAGAAATATATAGGCTGCGATGGTTTTTTTGCACCTTTACGTTTTCCTCTTTGAGGGAAATTGACAGAATTAAATTTAGGAAAAGGACCACATTTATATATTTTTGTATCATAACAAAAAATTCTTTTACGATAATGCGCAACTTTTAGTAGAAAATAATATCATTTCAAGATTGATCCGACAATCTCGAAATATATGGGCTGCGACGGGTTTTGGTTTTTTTGTTTTTTTTTTTTTTTTTTTTTGCACCTATACGTTTTCCTCTTTGAGGCAAATTGAATGAAATAAAAATAGAAAAAGGAGCAAGCTAGTTTATATATTTTTGTATCATAACAAAAAGTTCTTTTAAGATAATGAGCAATTTTTAGTAGAAAATAATATCATTTCAAGATTGATCTCACAATCTCGAAATATATGGGCTGCGATGGTTTTTTTTTTTTTTTTTTTTTTTTGCACCTATACGTTTTCCTCTTTGAGGCAAATTGAAAGAATTAAAATAGAAAAATGAGCACATAAATAAAAATATGTAAGCATGTATGTATAGGTGAAT